>CAUYRT010037678.1:0-70168 GCA_963574885.1 Lepilemur ruficaudatus
TACTCTCTGGACTACTTTGACACAGTAGGTTTTTGAATGTAACAAGATAAGTCAACTTGAGTGGTAATATATTTTGGGAAATCAGCTCACTACAAATTGTGACTGTAAACATTGTACTGTAAATGTTTTGTAGTTTTCCCCTAATAAAATTTTCGGAAGAGGAAAAAAAAAAACATAATAAATCAGTTCATGGAAAACTCAAAACTTCTAAAAAATTTATCAGAATACCAATAGAGAAAATGAAAAACATCTAGAAAATATCATCTGTATGTTTAAAAATAATAGAGCATTCTCAGACATAAAATATTTAACAGAACTTCAAAAAAGAGCACTATTAATGTGGGATTATCATGACAGTCTGAATTATGGACTTGCTTGCTGTAAAAATATTTGTTTACTAACATGAGAAAACAACTTTTTGGAAAATATATAAATCAAGGCAGCAAAATTTCAATCATTATTGAAGACGCCTCAACTACTTCATGTGAAACAGTTTTAATAATTTATTTAAAATGTGAAATTCAAGACTTTGAAGATAATTTAATGGTTTTTGTTGATCTCCTGAAGCAGGAAGGAACTACATCTGAAATAATTCATTGAGATTCATTGTTGACATATGAGAAAAATGGTTTCAATGAGAGACATTTCCATGAAAACCTTATTAGATTTTGTACAAGCAATGCCTGTGAAAAACTGGGGAGAGAGTCTACAGTATTAGCCAAAATTTTAGGAAAATTTTTGGATGTTTTAATTTGGTACTGTCCTAGTCACTGAATCCAATTATCCCTGAATGATGCAATAAAATTCATAAAGCGGGTAAGTACTTATGAATCTTTTCTCAATGAACTTTTTATGTATCATCATGCATCATACAGCTTCAAGAAAAATATAATAACATATCTGAAGATTCAGGAATAGAAACAATGGAAATTAGAATTCTTGGGCCATGACGAGCAGCCTATCATGCTATTATTACAAAAGCAGTTCGGAAATTATATCAAGTTCATCAATTTAACAAAAAGAGTATACTAGTTTATATTACTAATACAATAGTTTAAATTCCTTGTTAAATATTTTGAATATCACTCATGCTTTTATTATAGTTTATCACCTATTTGCATTGGTAGGCACGTATATGATGAAATTAAATAACACTGACAGTTGGGGGCCTTGTTTTTTTCTTCCTGATTTTAATTACAATGTTTTTAGTGCTTTGCCATTAAGCACAGTACTGACATTTGATTTGATGTAATTTAAAAAATCGAATTGCATGAGAATTATTTCTGGTTTAAAAAGAGTTTTATATGATTTTCCATCTTTGACATATTAATGTGATTAGTTATAATAGTGGATTTTTAATATTGAATTGACCTTCTGTTCTTATAATAAGCTTTATTTGGTGGTGGTGTATTATTTTTTTAATGTACAACTGGATTCAATTATCCTTTAATTTTTAAAAGAAATTTTATATCTGTAATCCAAAGCACAACGGGCTATTAGTTTTCTTCTCTCTGTATGTCTATAAATGTCAGCAGACTTGAATTTGAAATATCCACCAATGAAACAATATGGACTTGATGCTTTTTTTGGTACAGTTCTTTGGCAATCATCTCAAATTCAACTACGGTTTTTAGTCTGTGCAGATTTTCTATTTCTTTTTCCCTCAATTTAATTTATTTATTTTTGTTTTCTAATGCATATGCCTTTATTTTTTTTTCCAGCTTCTATTTCTGTTGGTCCATTTTAAGGAGATACATTCTTATAAAAATAATCTAGTTCATTAAAATTTCCAATATTTGAGCATAGTATTTTTGTAATTTCTGTGTATGTGCTTACAAATAACATTTTTCTCTAGATCTCTGGTTAAAACTGCTTTATCATTCTAATAGTGTAATTTTTTTTATTGGGAGATAATTCACATACCATAAAATTCACCCTTTTAAAGTATACGGTTCACTGTTTTTTGTTTTTAATTGAGACAGGGTCTCACTCTGTTGCCCAGGCTGGAGTGTAGTGGTGCTAACGTAGCTTACTGCAGCCAGCTTAGAACTCCCAGGCTTAAGAGATCGGTCCTCCCACCTCAGCCTCCTGAGTAGCTGGGACTACAGACACGCGCCAACACACCCGGCTAAATTTTTTAATTTTTTTGTAGAGACAGGGTCTCACTGTGTTGCCCAGGCTGGTCTCAAACTCCTGACCTCAAGCGATCCTCCCATCTCAGCCTCCCAAAGTGCTGGGATTACAGGCATGAGCCACTGTGCCCAGTCAATTCACTAGTTTTGATATATTCAGAAGTTTTATAATCATCACCATTATCTAATTCCAGAACATTTTCATCACTCCTAAAGGAAACCTGGTGCCCATTAAGCTGCCGCTCCCCATTCTCTCCTCCCTGCAGCCCCTGGCAACCACTAATCTACTTTCTGTCTCTATGGAGTTGCCTATTCTGGACATTTTATATAAATGGAATCATACAATATGTGGCCTTTTGTGTCTTTTACTTGGCATAATATTTTCAAGATTCATCCGTGTTGTAGCATGTACCAATGTTTCGTTCCTTTTTACGATTACATAATATTCCATTGTATGGATATATCACCTTTTTTCCTATCCATTCACTCTTGGTGGACATTTTGGTTGTTCTCACTTCTTGGCTATTATGAATAATGCTGAACATTTATGTACAAGTTTTTGGTGTGAACACATGTTTTCAATTCTCTTGGGTATATACCTAGAGGTGGACTTGAAGGGTCATATTGTAACTCTATGTTTAATCTTTTGAGGAACTACCAAACTGTCTCCTAAAGTGTCTACACCATTATACATTTCTTTGTGTAATGTAAGAGGGTTTTAATTGCTCAACATCCTTGCTAATACTCTTTATTGTCTAATTTTTTAATTATGGCCATCCTATAGCAGGTGTAAAGTGGTTTCTCATTGTGGTTTTCATTTGTATTTCCCTGAAGATTAATAGTGTTGAGCATCTTTTCACATGCTTATCCACAATTTGTATGTCTTCTTTGGAGAACACCTATTCACATTCTTTGCCTATTGGGTTATTTTAAATTGAGTTAGTTATCTTTTTATTGTCGAGTTGTAAGAGTTTTTTATATATTCTGGATAAAAGTCACATATCAGATATATGATTATCATATAAATATATGATTTGCAAATATTTTATCCCATTCTGTGAGTTGTCTTTTCAATTTCTTGAGTGTCCTTTGAAGCATAAACATTTAAAATTTTGGTGAAGTCTAACTTATTTATTTTTTCTTTTCTTACTTGAGTGTTAGGTGTTATATCTAAGAAGCTATTGCTTAATTGAAAATCAAAAAGATTTACACTAATGTTTTCTTCTGATAATTTTATAGGTTTTGCCTTTGATCAAGTCTGAGTTAATTTTTGTATGTGGTGTGAGGTAGGGATTCAACTTCATTCTTCTGTGTGTGGATAGCCAGTTATTCCTGTACTATTTGACCAAAAGAGTATGATTTCCCCATTGAATCTTCTTGGCACCCTTGTTGGAAATCAATTGACCGTAAATGTATAGGTTTATCTCTGGACTCTCCGTTCTCTACCATTGATATATATGTGTATCCTTATGCCATACCACACAGTTTTGATAACTTTCGCTTTATAATCTGAATTCTGAAGTTAGGAAGCATGAATCCTCCAAATTTGTTTTTCTTTTTCAAGGTTGTTTTGGATATTCTTAGTCCTTTGCATTTCCATGTGAATTTTACAACAGTTTGTCAATTTCTGCAAAAATAAAAGTCAGCTGGAATTCTAATGTAATATCAGAGCATTGTAAAGCCCCTATGAACATCTCATTCCACAGCTTCTCCTATTAAGTCTTTTTGTTTTGTTTACTGTTTGTCCCAACTGTAATCCACCACTTCAGAAAACCAAGAAGTTAAACAATTGCTAGTCATTGCTTTTTTGACAAACACCTCTGGGTGTTTTGCATTGGGCAAGCACTGAATCAGGTCAAATAAATATAGCCTTGAATGTGGGGTCTTCCAGGGACTCACTGGACAGGTCAAAAAATGAAAATTCACTGTGAATGGGGCTTTGAAGGAGATACAGCCATATTCTGCTCTTTCTGATAGCTACCTGACTGCTGGTTTTCACCACAAATGCAGGCTATTGGTTTTCAGGGCTACTGCAGTGCTAGAGAATGGGAGATTGGACTAAACCAACCAAAACACTGAAACCTTGCTGTTCTTGCCAAGATTCAGCCATTTTTGTTGAAAAACACTCCCCACATTGCTGCAATCCTTCAGTTCATTTCCAGAGGTCTGAAAAAGTTGATTCTGACAGTTTTTTTTTGCCAATTTTCTTATTGCTTTTATAAAGGAGAGAATTTTTGGAAGTCTCTGCTTTGCCATTTTTACTGACAGCACTCAAAAAAATGTTAACTTATACTTTCGCTCTTTATCTTTTTATAATTGATTAGCTTTGCCAGACTTTGTTCCATTAATATTTTTTTAAAAATCATATACAGAATTTATTAATTTTCTTATTTTCACTTTTTCTAATTCATTAATTTTAATCTTATTCATTCTTTTCTCTTTCTTCAGTTAGGTCCATTTGATTTTCCTTTTTTACTTCTTGAAATGAATCTTTCATTCATTTAATTGTTTCTTCTTTGTTTTATAATAAACAACATTAAAATTATGAATTATCCTCCGAGCATTACCTTGGAGTCTCATATGTCTTGATACACAGTGCTATCATAATTATTTTCTAGCCTGTAGTTGCAGTAATGATTTTGTTTTTGACTTAAGCTTATTTATGAGGGCATATTTAATTTTCCAAGTGATTTTTATATATTATTTTGCAACCCATTCCTTATTTCATTGCATTGCAGTGTGTGAATGTGTCGATGAAATCTTCCTTTTTTAGGATTCCTATTTTTCTTTGTAACTTATGAGATCATTAATTTCAAAAATGTATGAACATCTGAGAATAATATATTCATAGGATATCTTATTTATTTCTTTCATCTATCTATCATAATTATATTATTCCGTTCCTATATTTCCTTATTTGATCTATCAAAAATTGAAAAATGTTTAGGTTAACTTTATTGATTTAAACAAAAATTAATTTATGTATACATTACAGACATTAAAATATACATATTTTAAGTGTACATTTCAATTAGTGTGACCCATGCTACAATCCAGATAGAGAACATTTCTATCATGCCAAAAAGTTTCCTGTGCCCCTTCCCAGGCAACCCTGCCCAGCACACCAGTCCCAGGCGGCAACTCTGCTGCTTTCTGTCACCATAAATTATATTTGCCTTTTTAGAATTTCACATAAAGGAAATCACACAGTCTGTACTCTTTTGTGTCTGGCTTCTTTGTTTGACATAATATTGTGAGATTCATCTAAGTAGCTGCTAGTATCACTAGGTCATTCCTCTTTGTGGCTGAGTTGTGCTTCATTGTGTGGCTATACCACAATCTGTTTATCTACTCATCAGTTGATGGGCATTTGAATTTTTCCAGTTCAAGCTATTATGCTTAAAGCTGCTATAAATATCTGTGTACATTCTTTGTGTGATATATGGTTTTATTTCATGTGTTGTAAATGCATGTCTTAGTCCATTTTCTGCTGCTATAACAGAATATCTGAGATGGGGTAATTTACGAACAATAGAAGTTTATTTGACTCACTTTCTGGAGGCTGGGAAGTCCAAAAGCATGGTACTGGCATCTGATGAGGGCCTTCATGCTGCATCATACCACATCAGAAGGCAGAAGTACAAGCAAGAGTGAGACTGTGAGACAGAGAAAGTAAAATTCACTTTATAACAACCCACTCTCGTGATCATGAACTGTACATCTATGAAACTGTGAAACCAAACAAATTATATGCTTCCAAAATATGATGGCATGACAGGCAGAGAATAGACATTCCCAATTCAAAAGGGAGAAATAGGAATGAAAGAAGAGGTGACAAGTTTCAAGCAAGTCCCAAACCTACCAAGGCAAATTTCAGGAGATCTTAAGACTCAAAAATAATTTTCTTTGGCTTGATGATTGGTCTTCCCCACACACTTGGGTGGCAATGTCACCCTCCCAGCTCAGCAGGACACTGCCCATGTATGGCTCTCTGTGGTGGATCCACCAATGCCATGGCTCTGCTTGGTAGGGGTCGTGCCTCCAGGGCTCTGCTAGATAGTCCCAACCCCGTATCTTCTGTTGGAGGTCATCTGCCGGATGATGATCTCTAAATTACATTCAGGGTCCTTCTTCTTTTTTTTTTTTAAAGATAGCACATATTCCCAGCCTTCCTTCATTCCATTCCATTTTCTCTATTTTGAGTAGTTCCAGCTGGCAGTATTTCTGCTGGTATAGTCCCATTTCTCTTCCGGAGATCTGTTGAGATGGCTGATGAAGCCCATGGTTCACACCCACAATAATCTCCTTATCAGATGGTTGGTATTCTTTTGCAAACATGGTTTCTCATTTTTTGCAATATGAATAAGCTGAGAATTTTCCAAATCTTTAAGTTTTGGTTCCTCTTTGCTTAACAATTTCACCTGTAATTTATTTTTCTCATCTTTCATTTTACTATAAGCAATACAGAGGAACCACACCACTCCACCACTTTGCTTAGAAATTTCCTCAGCCAAATATTCAGTGTCTTCACTCGTAAGTTCTACTTCCACAAAACACTAGATTTTAACAAGAATTACCTTTTCTTCATTGTCCAATAACATGTTCCTCATTTCCATCTGAGACCTCAACGAAATCACCCAAAATCTATTTTGTCTGATATTAATACATACATTGCAGCCTTCTTTTGATTAATATTAGCATGGTATTGTTTCATACTTTGAAAGTATGGAAGAGTATTTGTGTCTAAATATTTAATGTGGGTTTCTTTAGATAGTACATAGTTGAATTGCTCTGTAAAAATTCAATATGCTAATCTTTTACCTTTAATTGGGGAGTTTAGACCATTTACATTTAATGTTATTATTGATATGGTTAGGTTTAAATCTATCAGTCTACTATATGTTTCCTATTTGTTTTATCTGTTCTTTTTTAATATACCTTTTCTATTTTTACTTTTATTTGAATTGACCAAGTTTTGTTTTTGTTTTTTATTTTAGTGCCCATTTGACCTCTTTTGTTGGCTTGTTAGTTATATCTCTTTTACTCAAGTGATTGCTTTAGAACTTGGAGTATACATCTTTAGTTTATTGTAGTCTACCATCAGGTGGTAATATAACATTTCACTGGTATATATACTTCTGTTTTTTCATCCTCAAACTTTGGGCTAATTTTTATCGGACATTTTATTTCTACATATGTTATAACCCCATTTCATTATTTTTTCTTCAATCAGTCAATTATGTTTTGAAAAGATTTAAATAATAAGGAATTATTATTTTATATTTACCCAGGTAGTTGCCATTTCTTGGGCTTTCTATTCCTTTTGTAGATTCCCATTTTCTAGTATCATTTTCTCTTTGTTTGAAGGACTTTCTTTAACATTTCTTGTAATACAGGTCTGCAGGTGAATTCTTTCAGTTTTGTGTGTCTGAAAAAGCATTTTACCTTTATTTTTGAAAGATATTTGGGTTGGGCATAGAATTTTATGTCAACAGTCTTTTTCTTTCAGTACTTTAACACATTGACTGCCATACTAGAATAAAAGTTTTTTCCTCTGGGACCATGGTGTTTTATTATGAAAATAGAATAAAAACTTTGAAAACAAAACAATCCTTTCTAATTTAATGAAAATTTTTAATTTTTTATTGCTTTCTATGCATGAGCTATATGCAACTCATGTGGCACTAGAATCAATTTTTATTCTGCATGCCTATTGAGTTGTATGTGACTCACAACATACTTATTGAATTTGTTTCAGAGAATCGAGTCTTTATATGCTTCATGAGGCCTGGGGCTCAACACTAGCATGAGTTTAATGCAACTCACACGGTAGATAATGTGTTAAAGATGTAGCTGCAATATCTTCTAGCTTTGTTTCTGAAGATAATTTTTGTGTCCTCCTTATCTTTGTTTCTCTGTATGTAATATGTCTCTTTTCTAGCTGCTTTGGAGAACTTCTCTTTATCATTGTTTTTAAACAATCTGATTGTGGTGCACATTGGTGTAGTTCTCTCTCTTTCTCTCTCTTACTGTTTTTTGTGCTTGGAGTTTGTTAACTTTTGGGATCTGTGGGTTTATAGATTTTTTACTTAATTTGGAAAACTTTATGCTATTATTTTTTCAAATATATTATCTGTTCCCTGACACTTTTAATGGACTCCAGTTATATTGGTTTGCTTGAAGTTTTTCCATAGCTCACTGACGCTCCATTGGTTTATTTTTTTTATTTTTTTTTTTAATTTCAGCATATTATGGGGGGTATAAATGTTAAGGTTACATATATTGCCCTTGCCCCCCCTCCCTCCTCGAGTCAGAGCTTCAAGCATGACCAATCCATTGGTTTTTTTCAACCTTTTTTCTCTTTGTGTTTCATTTTGGATAGTTTCTATTCTATGTCTTCAACTTCACTAATCTTTTGTTATGCAATGTCAAATCTACTGTTAATCCCAACCGTGATATGTTTTATCTTGCACATCGTAATTTTCATCTGTAGAAAGTTGACTTGGGTCATTTTTATATCTACCATGCCTTCACTTAACTTGCTCAACCTTTTTCTAATTTCTTGAACATATGAAATACAGTTAGAGTAGTGTTTTAATGCTCCTGTATACTCATCAGTATCATTTCTGAGTCAGCGTCAATTGATTGATTTTTCTGATTATTGGTTGTATTTTTCTGCATCTCTATAAGGCTGGTAATTTTTTTAATTAGATGTCAGATTTGCCTGAAGACAGTTGCTTCATATATACCATCCAGTGCTCTAGATGTTTATGACAGGAGGGATAGTCTTATTCCAGTTACTCCAGCATGGGCATAAGTGAAATCATAGATAAAGCAGTGTTTGTAAAGCCTCTCATTATGATTGTTTGCTTTGTGTATTATATGCCATGTTATTTAGTGCCTAAAGTTTATGACTCATCATAAATTAGGATTTTACTTTTATCAAAATAATTTAGCCCAATTTTCCCATTAAAACTTTTGCCTTGAATTCAATTTTTTATATTAACATTATCCCTGTATTCCTTTTGCAGGTTAATGGTCACCTTACATATTTTTGCTCATTCCTTTAAACGTTATCATTTTAAGTGGCATTTGCCTTTGGACTCAATATAATTGTCTTTTTATGGAGAAGTTTGTTCTGTTTATATTTATTGTATGACTAATATCTTTCTTCTTAATTCTGTCATTTTATTTTATGTTGTTTCTTATTTTCTTCCCAAGTTTTGGTTATAGTGTTCATGTTTTCTACTTTCTTTTTTCTATTCTTTCAGAAGTTACATGTGCTATTACTTTATTTTGGTTGACCCTATTGTAAAAATTAAAACCCTATTAATCCTTGAGTCTTTTCCTATATGTTTGACATTTGAAAATTTTCATCAGGATATGTCTACATGTGAATTCTTTTAATTAATTTTACCTGCTTTGTGTAATTAATTTTACCTCAAAACTGTTGTTGCCACTTTTAGATTTACTATAATACTTTTGCTCATCTCCTTTCATCTCACTATGCTTCTTCCTGAATTCTGAGAGATTTTCTTTTTCTGACCAGACAATTTAAATTATTTATTCCCTTTTCTTTAATGTTTAATATTCTCTTCACTGCCCCTACTGCATTTTAAAGTTCTGTAGTCATGCTTTTCATCTTAAAGTAAAATTGTCTTATCTCTCATGATTATCTTTTCAAAAATGTGATGTGTTCTCTAATCTCCTGGAAAATATAAATTTGATATTAAATTTTTTTCCTTCTGTTTCTTGGAGTAAGTCTGTTTCTTGGGGAAACACTTGTTCTGGTGATATATCTGATTTGGTTGGTTCTTTTGTACTAGGGAAAGTAGAATTCTGTTTGATGGTGGTTCTTACTTTACTCATCCTTTGGAGGCAGGGCTGGATTTGCAGATGAAGGCTGTTAGAGGAGGAGCAAGTTCAGATCTTTTAAATTTAGACAGAGAGAAAGAGAAATTTTATGTTTCTGAAGGTTCGATTGGCCATTTATGGCATTCGACTTATCATGTGGTGTAGGTTATAACTGCTGGTAAGGCAGTCATTTGCCAGGGAAGCTCAGTTCTTTGTGGAGTATGTCCTTTCACTCCCTCTGTGTACAGGCATGTGCAGAGTTCCCCGAGTAATTCTTTGCTTTGAGATCAGCTCACTTCTCACTGCTTTTTGTCTCACTCTCCATGCCAGTGCCTGATCCTAAGCAGCTGGATGAGATGTAAGTTCCAGATGCCAGTGAGAATTTTAAAATGTCTCTACCAAAGGGCTCTACAGAGCAGGGATATCTGTGGTTCAATCAAGCACATTTTGCTTTGTTATTTGAGTTAGATGGGGACCCTACTCCTCTTCTCTAATCAGTCTGATTACCTATCTGAACTCAGTGCATCTCAGGGCAGGATAGGCAAATGCTGCAGCCAGTGCTCTGAGTGTGGGCCTGTAACAGTTCCTAAAATCTTTTGATTTGCCTCTCTTGACCACCATGTGGGCCTCCACAGCCATGACCTTCTCAGAGTTTTGGGATTCAAGCTTGCTTCTTTTTACTTCTTAATTGAGTCTTTCGTTGCCTCATTCATTCTTCCTTCCACCCATCCATCCATCCACCCACCCATCCATCTGATACGTATTGAGCAGTACCAAATACCACGCTGGATGCTAGAGTTTCAGCGTTGGAAGAAGACAGATGTGGAGCTTGCATTCTAGAGAAGGGTTGAGTTACGTGGTGTGAGGTCTTTGTCTCCCGCAGTATGAGCTCATTTCTATTATATCGTTTCAAAATATCCTTGTATTCCAGCACTAACACAGATACTTTGAATCCTTTGTGTGTTTAGTGGGATTGGTAGTAGGCTCAAACCATGATCATGAAGTGTAAGTACTGCCCACCCCTCCAAAAAGAAAAAAAAAAAGCAGAAAAAATAAAGAAAGGAAGAAAGGAAAGAAGAAAGGGGAGTGGGGGAGAGGGAAGGAAACTCAGTGTCAATCACATAAATTCCCAGGCCAGGACCCCACTTGTCTCAAAGAGCTCATGTGTACAAAAAATTAGATTAAGTCAGGAATCCTGGATTTGGGATGCGGCCCTGCAAGCTCTCTAAGATCGCCCCCTTTCTCAGATTCTGTTATAGTACAATGGCCTCTCCGTGCTTAGCATGAACTAGAACTTTTTATGTGCAATATCAGGGAAAACTTTGGAAAAGTATCATTCACCACCATTTTTATAATATTAACTACACACTTTTGTTTTACTTTTTCATTCAGCATATCATAATTGTTTTCTAATTTTCATAATTTTTACCTTAATGGCAGCACACCATTCCATCATGTTGACTCCCCAAATTGTTCAGGTGTACCCCGCCCTTTCTTTTAAGGTTTAGAGGGTTCTGATTTCACACTAACACAATTCATAAATGGTGTGATGAAGGCCTTTAAGGAGCTTTGTTTCTCAAATATATTTCATGAGTATGAATTCCCAGAAAAAGGGCAATTAGGTCAAAAAGTATTGATGTTTTGGGGCTCTTGTTAAGTATTTTAAGTTACTCTTCCAATGGGCCCAGCAATGTGGCAATTTTCCTGAAACCTCATCAGCAAAGGTTTGCTTTTTAAAATCAGTTCCATACCAATTTGAAAATTTAGTAGACAAAAATTGGAACATACTTTATGCCTATTGATCATTTGCCCTTGTGTTGACTGTTTCTATTTCCTTTTCAGGAAACTGTTGGGTCACATCTTTATTTCTTTGTTTGGCTTTGGAGTGCTCTTAAGTATTTTGGTGTATGCTGTTCTTTCTAGATGAGGTATTCTTAACCTCGGGTCTCAGGAGAGGCACGAGGTGTTCACCAGTCCGATAAAAGCATATGTGCCATGTATGTGTCTGTGTCTGTATGTATACCTGTCTATCTGTGTCCATGCGAATGTGTGTGCACACACGTGTGTGTGTTCTTGCCTGTATATGTTTATGTATGTGTGTCTGTATTCAAATGCAAAAGAGTTCTTAACTGTCTTTAGATTCTCAAAAAGGTCAAGTTTTAAAAAAAACAGTTAAAAACCCATTCAATACCAGTCTTTTCCCTAGTGTATTATTTTTCTTTTTCGTTTACTTTTTGTGTTTGTGTTTGCATAACATTTTAACATGGCTTAAATTGTTAACATTTTAATATGGCTTACTCTGTCAATTTTCCCTTTTTGTAATTTCTTCTATGTCCTCTATCCTTGGCTTGTTATTATTTCTCAGGTGGGTTAAATATATCCTTTCACTTCCACTAGGTTTTCTATAAGATTTTTTTTCAGTTGGCCTCTTCTAAATCTGGAATTGATTTTTAGATGTAGACGTAAGTTAATTTCTCTGCTTAGGTACTGTTCAACTTCTCCAATTCTTTTATTATTAATACATGGTGTTTCCATTCCCTATTATATTGTGACACCTTTTTTATATATTGAACTCTCTTATGTCACCCAGTCTGGTTTTGTACTTTTGGTGTCAATAAGTTATAGTTCTAATTTTGCTCTAGTGCCATGCCACTTCACTTATTATACTTTAATGACTTATTTAAATGTTATCTATTATCATTGCTCTTTTTTTAGAATTTTTTTACTATTTTATCTGTTCTTTTCCAAATTATTTTTAAATGCATTTTGTCAAAATCTATGAGAAATTCTTTTGTATTTAATCATAAAATTATAATAGTTAGATTTCCCATTGAGAAACATGATATGTTTTTCCATTATTCTTGTTTTCTGTTATGCTTTCCAGGAAAATTTTGAATTTTTTTTGTATGCCATTTTTATGTGTTAGTATTTCATTATCTATATTTGATTGTGAACTGGATCTCATTTTTTAAATTTATCTCCTGTCTTATTATTGCGTTTATTTAGGAAAGTTATTGATTTTAAAAATATTTATCATGTATCCATGATATACAGCCAATTATTGAACCTTTATATTAATGCTAATATTAGTTTAGATGGGAACATCAAATTTTTTTAAGTATATAATCATATCTGCAAATGGAGCTTTCTCTCTACCTTTCTAATAATTATTCTTATGGTTACTTTTTCATGTCTTATTACATCGGCTGGAATTATCAATATAATATTAAATAATAATAGTGATACAGAGCTTTCTTGTTTTGTTGCCCTTTCTAATGGAAAAATCTCTAATGTTTTTCCATTAAAAAGGATGCTGGCTTGGTTTTAAATAGATTCTTATGTTAAGGAAGTGTCGTTCTATTCCTATTTTTAAAAATGTTTTGACATCTATTGAAATGCATTTTTTGGCTTCCACTAGGATGATCATATGGCTCACATTGTTTAATCTATTGATCTGATATGTGATATTAATAGATACCCTTCTGCTGAACTTTCTTTGCTTTGCCAGAGAAACCCTTTGTGGTCATGGTGTTTTAGTCTCTAAATGTGCTGCTGAACACTATTTTCTGGGATTGTATTCTTAAATGATATTGGATCCCATTTCCTTACAAAAAAAACTCTGTATCAGGGCTTAAAATCAGGACCGTATTTGCCTTGCAAAATGCATTAGCAGATTTTTTTAAACCATTCTTTTCCTATGTTAAAGAATAATTTATGTAACATGGAAATGCAGTGTTCTGTAAAATTTGGATAGATTTCTCCAGAGACCCCAGGGTGGATAAAAATGTCCTTTTCAGAGATGGGGAGTGTTGTTTAATAAATTTCTCCCTCTTCTACATTTTTCATTGCTTGCTGATCTAATCTACATTTCTTGTATCAATTGCATTGTTTTATATTTTCGTAGACTGTCATCTGTTCAATTGATAATTTCAAACAAATTTACTATGGAATCATGTATAATGCCCCCCGCCATAGTTTTTAATCTTTTCATTGGTTGTTATAATCACTTGCTCATTCCTAATTTCATTTGGGCCTCTTTGCTTTTCTTGATTCTATTTGCCAGAGGTTGGTCTTTTTTATTAGCCCTTTCGGAGAGCCAGCTCTTGGTTTTATTTATTGATTCCATTGTTTTTGTGTTTCCTAATTTGTTTATTCTTGCTACTGTCTTTCATTCCTGCCTACTATCTTCCTTAAGGTTTGTGTGTGCAGTGGGCGTGGGGTAGGGAAAACTGTTCTCCAAGATCTAAAGCAGCAAGCTTAATTTACTGGGTTTGCTTTTCTTTTTCATTTTTTGATTTACAAAGCATCTAAAATGGAATTTACCTCTGCATACTAGCTGAATTGCTTCTTGGGGGTCTAAAAATGCCATGGTTTAGACTCAGTGTCTCTTGGTCCAATGTGTAACATGGTGTGGACTTATAATGGGGTGTGGTGTCAGGCCGTTGGGGTGTATCTGACCCAAACCTGCTCACTTGTAGGAATTCTTTTATGCCACATGACCCTCCCTGTCCCCAAGTCCGCCTGCCCTGTGTCCCTTCCACCACCTTGGGTTCCACCAGTGGCTGAGTTTTTGTATGTGGTCATGTGCTTGTAAAAGGAAAAATATCTTCTCAAAAGACACAGTGGCTGTATTATGGGCCACTTCATTATTAATGAAAATAGTTTCAAACACCTCCAGGGGCTCTTAAGAATTCATTTAGAATTCAGGAACTCTGCAAACTTGGATGGGGGAAAGAACTACATCTTTATTTTCACCGATCTCTTAACTGAAATTTAGCATTTTCTTCCATTCTGAATGTAGGCAACAAACCACAGTTACTAGCAGTAGTATGGTGTGTCACCAATAATAATCACAGATGCTTTCCTATCACAATTCAGTTATTGCAGATATTTTGAAATACCATTTAGGTTCATCACTATTTCACTACTATGTTAGTTATTAAACCTATTGATAGAGCTTATTACTTATTTCATTATTAGACAAACATATCTATTACTATTTAACATAGCTGTTCTTTTAATATGTTTAAGACTATATTTCAATGTAATTGATTTTCTTTGTAATCCTGCAAAATATTCTTGTCAAAATACATATGCACTTAAATATCTCTGCATTATTTCCATTTAAACATATTATTCTGGGAAGGGGTCTCTGAGCATCCCCAGCCTGCCAAAGAGGCCAGCGGCACAGAGAGGTCGGGAACTCTAGTATGTGGTTTGTAACCAGGCCTTCCTGGACCTCTGTGGTGTTTCGGGAAGATTCAGAGACTTTTGTTCACTGTTTTGAAGAACTCTATGACTTAAAAGAGAGGTGGGTGGCCGTGGTGCGGGTGGAGTTCTCTCTAAATCTGATTTAAAAAATGTGATTTTTACCGTCATTCTTTCTTCCAGCATGGAGCATCTGCTATGTGCCTGGCAAAGCCCGCGTCACTTCCCTCACCGCTGACAGGACAGCACGGAGTTGCTTGGGCAGCTCTGGTTCCCACTCGGGCCCCCAACTTTTCCAATAAGTCAGATTTCTAAAAATCAAAAGTCATCTCGTCTCCTCCATTTTATAAGTGGAATGAGGTGTCTCTTCATTTCTGTATCTTCTGTGCAGGGGGTGATGCTTCATAGACCGTAAGGAAATGGAGCTATATATATATAAAATATATACACATTAGGAAATAGACCTAAAAGATTTGTTTTACGTCCCTGTGGTTTCATGTGACACTCTGGCATTTGTATATACCTTTACAAAACTCAGTCACTTATATCATCCTACTTGATCAACCCTTTGAGGAAACAGTCCTCATTCTACAGAGGGGGAAACTGAGGCTCTGGGATGTTTGGATGACTGTCGTAAAGCCACACTGCCCCTTTACGGAAGAGCGGGGAGTCCAACCCAGCTCCTGTGACTCCCCGTTAATTGCTTTGCCTGCCTTGCTGCAGCGCTTTCTGTAAATGTTAATTTCCTCTACTCACACGTGCAACACCACGATTGCGGGGATTTTTCTTCATTTTCAATATTACTCTATTCTTATTTTAAATGGGACGCCCAGATATGCTTGAGGCTTTTCTAGGTAATGGAGATCGCATCCACCAATCTTTTGCTTTAACCCGATGTGTCTCCTCTGAGCTCCAGGGAAAATCAGAAAATCTGGAAAATTCTCCCTTCGATCTATCTTTGTTCATAATCTGAATAAACTTTCAGTATCCTTGAAACTTTTCTTTAATTAAAAAAAAGAGACAAACCTGTTGCTGTTCATGCATTTGTTCAAAAAGTTTTAACTGAACACCTACTATGTGGCAGGCATTTCACCTGTATTAACATGTTTGTTGTAGAAAAATCAGAAAATACAAATAAAACAACCAGATGTCCACCAGCAGTAGAAGGGGCAGATGAATGCACCAACCATAGCCACGTGCAACAACAAGGATGTGTTTTAAAAACATAATGTTGACTTAAAGATAGACACATGTCCACAAAACACATGCTGTATGATTCCATTTACATACATTTCAAAAATAGGCAAAACAAAACGTTTCTTTCGGGATGCCTACTTAGGCAGTAAAACTATGAAAAATAAAAATAAACAGATGACCGACAAAAAGCTGCCTGTCAGGCTTCTAAGCAGGTGGTGATGAGGGCAGTGACATAAATATCCACTTTATAATCATTCTTCAAACTCCACATTTATATTTCATTCACTCTTCTGTGTGTTTTATTTCACTAAAAAGGGTTTAAAAATTCAGATAAAAGTAAGGAGAAAAATAACTTCTACCCCTGACCGTGAACATTTTGGGTATATTCTGCCAACCACTTTTTTTTCCTGTGCATCTCTTGTTTTTCCTAACCAAAGTGAATTCTCACTTTAATAAAATGTTCATGTTTTTCATTTTGTTCCTGTATCAAAGATCATTACCCTCCATGCTGCCCAGGGGCGTTCCTGCCAGCCTTGCACATGAGCAGGTCTTGGACAAAGGAGCAGCCTTTTTTATACTCAGCAAGTAAAGGGACAGGGGATGAACTTCCAAGCAGCTTATTTTGCTGTGAAACAACTGCCTTTGAAATTCAGACAAGAGCATGAGCCTCCTCCTGCAATTCACAAAGCAATACCAACCTTGATCCATCGCCCCATTTTACAGATGGACAAACTGAGGACCAGAGAGGTGAGGTGACTGGCCCAAGGCAGTGGAGCAAGCAGCTCCGTGATAGAGGCAGCACCTACTTCTCCCATCTTGCTTACCATCCCTTACCCATCCCTGTCCACCCTATCGTCCTAATCCAAAAAGCCTGTTCTAAATAAAATATCTACGTCCCCACCCCCAGTCTTGCTCCTTGCAGGAGTCCAGTGGCTTCCCCAGGGCTTGAGTCACGCAGCCATCACTCAAGGGAGGGAGCAGAGATGGCTCCGGGCTCCCAGCACGACTTATTGCATCATCACTCATGCCTTGTCAAGTCTTATTGCCCCAACATCCCCTAAATGACAAAGTTGGATTCATTAAGCGTAAATTCAATCAAACTTGAAAGAGAGAGAGAAAATAAAAGTGACTTGGAATAAGAGAAATGGAAGTGCTGGGAAGCGGTTGCTGCTTTTCTTAGGAGACGGGCCCCACAGGCCTCTCTGTGCTCAAGGCAGGGGAAGTCAGTGGAGTCAGCCACTTCTGAGGGTGAGGCTGACCCTGGTGCAAGTCCTGCCTCTGGCACTCGCTAGCTGTGAAGCCTCTCTGAGCCTCAGTTTTCTCATCCGTGGATGGGGTAATATGCAATCGTGCACATTTTCAGCATATTAAGTCATGGAAGGTATGAGTTTGCTAGACCTTTCCTACTGCTTAATCAGCAGACTGCTGACCGTAGAAATACACCCAGATAGGGATTCCTGGGCAGCCTGGGGCTGGCTTGCAGATGTGAAGACAGGGAAGGAGAGGAGACCCTGGATCTCAGGAGGCAGGGTTAGGGTCTCCGTCAGATGGGGTCTCAGACTGTTAGACTGTGATACACAAAATGAAATTTCTTCCATATCAGGATTTGTGTGTGTGTAGGTGTATAAAAGTGGAACAATTTTTTAGAAAACAATGTTTACCTACACTATCACAGATATATGCTAGTATTTCTTATTCTTTTCCAATTAATTAAACACCCACTAAACTGATTTCACAACCTATGAATGAGGGCCTTGGCCAAGGTCACAGGGCAAACTAGAAGTGAAGCTCTCCTGGCCTCTGGTCCACCCAGGATGCTCTCTGTCCCCTCTTCCTGGCAGGTGTCCAGTCTGGGCGCAGTGAGTGCTTGTCCTGGTGAGTAAGGCCCAGGAAGCGGTGCGAGACGGAAGGGGTGGAGGGTGGATGGGCTGGGGCCCTCCCAGGCTTGAGCAGCGAAACTCCTGGGGAAGGTCTTGCATAAACATCTGCACCCAGTAGGACCCTAATAAATAGGGGTTGGGTGAAGGAAGGCATTCAGAGGTCACCCCAACCTGGGGTCTGATCCTGATTCTGCCACTGTGTTCTCGTGGGTCCTTGGAAGTGGCACTTCTGCTCACCGAGCTTTACGTTTACCTTTATAGGTGTGTGTGTATGGGGTAGGGGGCTAAGGCTCCATACACCTAATGAGGAAGGGTTAATAGGAAGTTCCTGCTGGCATCCCACAAGCGGCTTTGAAGCACTGCCACCTACTGGTCACTCCCTCTCATTACACCTCATTCCTTGCAGAGGACTCGGTCTTGGTGGTAACCCCTAAATGCATGGTCCTTTCCAGGGTTCAAAACCCACCCAAGTCAAGCAAGTTCTCTGAACTCCCAGAACAAACTTGTGAGAAAGGCAGGGATCCTTATACCCATGAAAAAATTGAGGGCCAGAGAGGTTAAGTTACTCACTCAAGGACACACAGGATTTTCATGTGGAGGCCCTGGCTCCCAGTTCAATGCTCCTTCTGCCCATTCCAAGTAAGAATTCCCAGCCAGCTGGACAGCTAAAGACCAGGAGAGTGGAGCAGGGATGGGGATCTCGAACTGGTCAGAGGGGTGGAGGTGGGGCAGCCTGTTTGGGTGGTTCCGAGCACTACTGTGAGGTGTAGCCCGTTTCACACTGGTTTGCCAGTCCTGCTTTGGGCACTCAGGTAACCCAGGCAGAGGAGAGATTTCAAACAATGACGTCATATGGCCATCCTGCATAAGGTGCTTTGGGGATGTGACAGTTATCGAGCAATTTGGTCTCTGTCGACAGCCGAACTGTCCTGCCTAGACCCTGGCAGAACTCGACTTCATGAGGTGGAACGGGGTGGAGGCTAAAAGGCTGGCTCTAGTGCCACACCCCTTGGGTTCAAATCCCACCTCTGCCATCCCACTCTCCATGCGACCCTGCGCAAATGACTTGCGCTGTCTGTAAAATGGGGATTCTGCGTTTCCTCATCTGTACAATGAGTAGATCAGTAACGCTTTATCTCATTGGCTGTCGCATGAATTAAAGGAGCTGATACAGACAAAGCATTAGAGGTTGCCTTGGAATGTGGCAGGCACTTAATAAATATTAAAAATAGTTACACTGGCCTGGATTAAAAATCCTAACTTTGTCACCAACTCATTTTTATCCTCTCTTCTTCTAGGCCTTCCCCCACTGATGGCTGGACCCTTCTGCTGGGCTGTTTGTTCCCTGGCTCCCGCACCTGCTGCACGGTGCCCTCCTCGCCGTCCCCGACCACATCCAAGGGCAGCGGGCCGTGGGTTTGGCTGGGGTTGGGGAGGGCCGGGCAGGCTGGGACACATCTGTTAGAATTGCGCTCTTCTCCTCCCCCCCCCTTGGAACTGTTTTATGCAGCAAGGTCAAGCGAGCAGGACTACAAATCAATTTAAACCAAAGCGCTGAGGCAGATACCCTTGAACTCCAGTGACTTAAAATAGCCTCGTCGTCATCCTTAGCCAAACACCCGGTACCTGAGTTCACTTCGCCTGTCATCGCCAACTAATAAACCGCCCCCCTCGTGGAAACCGACCAGAATGAAACCTTTGAATCAAAGTGAATGTGAGGCCTGCTTGGATGGATAGAGCCGCATCTGCCCGGGCTGATGCCTTCTCAGGGAAGTGAGTGTCTCATTCGTGACCATCAGGAGGACCAGCCCGGCTGTGTTAAGAATGGCCCCGGCCGCTCCGTGAGTAGCCAAGCGCAGCCCCGCTCTCCCTGTGGAACGCCTCGAAGTCCCGCCTTAGAAACCGGAGTGGCATCGCTTTAAGCGGGGTGGTGGTGGCGGCGGGGAGGCCGGGGAGTGGGAAGTGTTTATTCGAAAAGGAAAGAAAACTAAGGCTTGCTGAGCACTTACCGGATGCCTCACTCTGTGCCGGGTGCTTGAGATGCAACAATTCATTTCACCCCGCGACCACCCTGCGTGGCAGATGTTTGACACCTGTTTTAAAAATAACAGCTTTCTTGAGACATAATGCACAAAACATCAAGTCACCTTTTTAAAGCATACAAGACAGCGGTTTTAGTGTGTTCACCAAATTGTGCCACCATCCCATTACCTAATTTCAGAATATTTTCACCGCTCCATGAAGAAGCTTCACACCTCTTACCAGTCACTTCCCAGTCCCCCTTCTCCCAGCCCCTGGCAACCACTAATCTGTTTTCTGTCTATATAGATTTGTCAAATCTAGACATTCCATATAAATAGAATCACATAATATGTGGCCTTTTGTGACTGGTTTCTTTCACATAGCATGATGCTTTCAAGGTGCACCAATGCTGTAGCATGTATCCGTACTGCATTGCATTTTATGGCTGAATAATATTTAATTGTATGGATAAAAGAAATCTTGCTTATCCAATGATCAGTTCATGGACATTTGAGGTTTTCCTCTTTTTTCCTATCATGAACAACGCTGGTGTGAGCATTTATGTAGATCTTTTTGTGTACACATATGTTTTCAATTCTTTTGAAATTGGGAGTGGAATTGCCAGTCATATGGTAAACTCTATGTTTAGCTTTTTTAAAATTTAAATTAAAAAAATTTTTTTAGAGACAGGGTCTTGCTCTGTCACTCAGGCTAGAGTGCAGTGGTGAAATCATAGTTCACTGTAACCTCAAACTCCTGGGCTCAAGTGATCCTCTTGCATCAGCCTCCCCAGTAGCTAGGACTACAGGCATGCACCACCACGCCCGGCTTATTTTTAAATTTTTTTTGAGGCCAGGCGCAGTGGCTCAAATCTGTAATCTTAGCACTCTGGGAGGCCAAGGTGGGTGGATTGCTCAAGGTCAGGAGTTCAAAACCAGCCTGAGCAAGAGCGAGACCCCGTCTCTACTAAAAATAGAAAGAAATTAATTGGCCAACTAAAAAAAAAAAAAATAAAAAAAAAAAAAAAAAATATATATATATAAAAACTTAGCCGGGCATGGTGGCACATGCCTGTAGTCCCAGCTACTCGGGAGGCTGAGGCAGAAGGATTGCTTGAGGCCAGAAGTGTGAGGTTGCTGTGAGCTAGGCTGATGCCACGGCATTCTACCGGGGCAACACAGTGAGACTCTGTTTGGGGGAAAAAAAAAAAAAAACAGATGGAAGGCAAAGTAAACCTTAACAAGGAAAAAAGATACCTTTTTTGGTGAAAAAAGAGAAGAGAGAGAATGGGCTGACAGAGGCAGTATATGAGGAGATGGGGGAATCCTCTCTCTAAGCTCAAGTTTAATGCTAATTAAGAAGGACAGGGGCTATGAAAGAGAGGCCCAGATGGCAGAACTGGGAGCTTTAAAGGAATCAAGAAAACCTGGAATATTAAAGTCTGTGGAAAGCACTGTTAAGAATCAACAACAAAACAGTATCCTGTACTTACTGCATGTTAAGCATTATTTTTTACTTGCTAAGTCATTACACGGAAGTTAATTCTGTTTTATCCATAAAGTTGCAAAGTATTCACTAAAACTGAAAATTTTTCTAAAAATAAAATTATTTTATATGACCACAATTTGCATGTTACTGTGAAATTCAGCATAATGGAACTTTATTTGTAGAATTATAACAAAATCCTAACAACAAGAGCAAAAATTACTATTGTCATCCCTTTCCTAAAGAAAAGGATACGGGCAATAATGGGTCCAAATAGAAAATGTCTTACACTTGCATAAAAATTAGCAACAAATATATCCAGATTCTCAACCAAGAAAGTAACTCAATAACTGAATATTATACATTCAATTTTTTATGTCCCTCACACAAAGAATCCCTTTTTCGTCCTCATTAACTGGGGACTTCCAAAACTGCTAATGTAACAAGCAACATTTGCTTTTATTAACACTTTTAATCTTTACATGCACCTCAGGAAAATCCATGGAGCTTGAATGTGCCAGGATACCTAAGCAGAAAAGTTACAAGCTTGCTGCATGTGAACTTCCCAAAACTGCAACAGCATTCATTTTGAGAACATTCTTAGACTAAATTCATTGTCAGTGATACCTAATAAAATTCTTAATTATAACCAACATGTTCTATTCATACTAAATCAGATAAACGTTATCAGTTAATTATTAATAATACTTAACTTTAATTCGACAAATATTTCCTAAATGGTTATTTCCAGTCACTGTACAAGGTGTCCCCAAAGTCACCATACATAGGGAAAATAGGAAATTGTAGCTAAATGTACCATTATTTACAAAATATTCACTACAAAATTTTTCCTTTTGAGACACCCTGTAGAGGAACTGAGGATATAGCAGTGATGAAAATGTAACTCCTGCTTCTTGTCTAGTGAACAGGAAACTACAGTGAAATTTAATGAATGCTAAGATGCAGATTCATTCAAGGAGTCATAGCTACAGAGGAGCATGAGAAGTCACCTAAACCAATAAGAAGACAATCAGACACATACAGAGACCTGAAGGATGAGCAGGTATCAGCCAGTTGAGAAGTGGAGAGAGGAAAATATAACAGACTGGCACAAATATTTACAGTCATTCACTTAAAAAAAAAAATACAATAAAATGATTATAAGGAGACAAATCTCTAAGAGAATAAAAACTGTAGGAGTAAAATCTGATTAGTAGTAGACAACTACTAATTGATTTTGTAGTTCAGAGAAAGATAAAATCTAAGTTGGCTATATGGAAGCCCAAAAAGAGATGGCTTGTTACAGTAAAACCAAGAGAAATTCATGAAACAGAGGCACTGGGTACCTCCAAAAGTGGGTGTGTAGATTAAGTCTCATAATAGAAAGTTCACGGTTGAAACCATGTAAGAGGCAAATTATAATTCCCAGATTTCTTCCCCCATTTACAAAGAAGAAAGACTACCCTACCCCTTCCATATACAGGATTCAATAACAACAGGCATAGCTGGTGGGGGAGAAGGTAGGAGACAGAAAAAAGAACAGGGAGATTAAGTGAAATTCTGCTTTCTAAACTGTGAGAATTCTGGCCCTTTCCTTCCCTTTTGGCAACCAAAATGCTGGCAGGTAGGTTTATTCCTTTTCCAGGCAAGAGACTAAGAGATTCCTTCCTGGAAAATCTAACGCACACCTCACCCTGCCCAAAAGGCTCTATGGATAATTACAGTTGGAGATTTACCACTGAAATGGCCCTACCAGATCCCCCTACAGTGAAGCTCACAGTTCACCAGCTCCACCCACGTGCAATGAGCTCCCAATAAGCTATTTAAGCAAGAGCACTGTTTTTTCATTTTAAGCCTCATTTAATATTTTAAACTACGTACTTTTATAAAATTAAAATAAATACAATGGCAGGTAAAAAAGGCATGGAAAAATGAAGGAGGATTATCTAAACAGATGATTTTATTTTTTTGTCATTTGTAAATCATTTTTATATATAAGATAAATAAGTAAAAACAGAATTTTAAAACAAATCATTCTTAATCCTAATAAAAGTACACGCTAAAATAGGATACCTAAAAAGTAAAAGTACTCAACCTGTATATCCATTAACATAGATGGCAACTCCACTAAAAATTGTAGATGAAGTTACATCCTTCTGCATAGCCGCATCTGATCGAAACTGTTCCTCCAATTTCTGGACCTTGGCAGCCATATATCCACCCTAGAATTAAAGAAAAGGTAAATCAATCACGAAAGTTACATTTTCTACCCTCTCCCTTTTTTTAAAAAGAAACTTATACTTAAAAAATGAACTAAATAAAAGGACCTTATTTGTGTTAGCAAATAACCAAGACATAATGATGACTTCTTAAACATGAATCACAAGGCAAGGCAATAAAACAGGCAGGTCAAGTAAGACTTTGACCTCTGTCAACTCAATTTTTAATAATTTTATTACATTCTTACAATGGTAAAAGTTACTTTTAAAGAAGAAAAAAATTAATTCAATAATAAACTTAATACCACAAAATACTATTCTTATGTACATAATTGAGCAAGTTACACCAAAGTTTAAACCAATTAGAAGTTTTACAAGAAGTCTAAGAGCATATTTTAGACTGGATAGGGAGCCTAAAAATGAATTATTTCAAGTAAAATGAAGCAACTGGACAAATCAGTGCAGTCTTCCACACATGTGGATAAGAATACAAGGAACAACTCAGTGGCTAAATTACGGACCTAATCAATCTATTTGATAGTAGAATTAACTTTCATTAGATAACTATCAACCTCACAAAGAACACAAAAAATTATTATTTTTGTTAAACACCTTGACAGATCTACAAATTCAGTTATACTTGTCCTGAACCTTGAAATAACTAAGCGTGATTGATTTGAATTATTAGGTCTTTAAATTAAAGTTGTAGGTGGCTAGAAGTAGTACATATCTTTTTTCCAAAATGGAAATAACTTGTTTTCACTCATTATTAAAATATTACACACTCATTATAAAAAATTTTTTCCAGAAAATATAGGGGGTATAAGAAAATTAAAATTGGTATAATCCCATTCATTAACATTTTTGGGCATTATTTTCAAGGCTTATTTCTATGTCTCAGAGGATAGAGGTTTTACAAAATATGATCGTACATAATATTCCTTTAAAACACACAGTTTTAGTCAAGATTATCTTCCCAGGTTAAGAAATACAAAGTTAATGACTGCATAGTATTCCCTTATATAGAGATAATTTATTTGACCAATCTCCATAATTGGATATTTATATTTTCTTATTTTTCAGTATTATTAGCAATGATGTAATAAAAGCATCACACAATAAATTTTTGTACACTAGCATATTTATTTCCTCAGGATAAAATTCCTGAGAGTGAAGTTAGGGGGTTAAAGTTTATAAACACTGTAAGACTTTCAATATACTGTGAAAACTCAACGAGTTGGTGTTTAAAGTGATTTACAATTTAAAAATACCTTAAGTCACATTATAAACTAAAAAATAAAACAAAATGAAAAATACCTAAACAGTTCAATATAATTATTTTTATTCTTTTAAAACACACCCATTTTTCCCAGCCATCATTTTCAGCTCGCTTTCTCCATCCACCTCGCCTCATGGTGGAGCTTCTGTATTGGGGGGAAAAGAAATATGTCAATTTTAAATAACATAACGTACTCCTCGTTGATATTTCACTATCAAGAAAAACTAAATTAAAATAAATTCAAATGTTCAATTAATGAAAGTCAAAAGTATAATACTGATTAAACTTTTTCCAAAGTGTATCAGTTTCCAACTTTACAAGTGAAATTTGTTCCTAAAACACCCTCCTACAGGTAAGTATATTTAAATTATCTTAAATTTCAATAGGAAAAATTTGCAGGCATTCCTGCGTACCAACCCTAAAAGACACTTACATAAAACATCACCAAATCCAACTAACATGGCCATGTTTAATTAACTTGTTACCATTAATTAGTATAACAGAATCTAACAAAACATTTCCCTTCATGAATTGCCCCATAGTGTGGCTCTTAAACTCTGTCTTTGCTATTACACATTGGACACTTAAGAGTACAGTCATAGTGAGATTCCCCTATTTTGTAAAAAGCCATAAAAGAGATCAATTTAAACACAACATAGGGGACATGATGCAGAAAGATTATCACTGATAATTAACTAGTAAATCTGTCCTAAAGGCACCTTAACCAATTATACTACAAAACCACCAAGATGACCAAATGATGGCTCATATCAAGTGTCAGCAGGCTTAGTGACTAGCAAGACATAAAATAATTCACAAATCAAAGTAGGCATTAAATGAAACTCCTTGTAAAATCAAAGTCTTCTAACACAAAAGGCTACATCTTGGGATATGACTGAATTATCCTTCACAATATTAAGATAATCACTATTTAGATATTTTTCTTCTAGTAACCATATAGGTTTATATCAAATGGTTACTATATGAAGCCTTATACATTATCCAAGTCAACTCAGCTTTGATTAATGAGAATCTTTCACTTTACAATACCTTAAAGCATGATGCTTTATCCACACACATTAACAGGCATTTTCTTTCTAATATTTCTGTTGTTAGTATACTGTGGCATTTTGTTTTTCTTTGCTGACATTTATATTTATTATAAATTTATACTCTTTTGTACTGTCTACACTTAAAAAATGCCTAAAAGACAGGCAGAAATATTCTCAAAGAGTTAAGTCCCAGTAGATAGATAATATATGTTTTAGGGACATGTGCAAAGTGCTCTGAGAACAGGAAGCAAATTGATTAAACCTGCAGAGAGGTTTTTTTTTAAGTTTGATAAAGGTAGAGGCATGGATATCCAATGGGCTCATTATCAAGCCCCAGAATTGCCATATTTTCTGTTAAATATTTCTTTTCTTTTCAAAAACCTCACTTTGACAGTCCCTTAAGACTTCACATCTTATTTTAAAGGAGTCTAGGAAATGTATTAACACATAGCTCTTGACCTCCCATCCATACACCTGCTCTTACAAGTAAGGAGTTTGGGAGTTCTGGCCATTATACATTAAGGACATAAACTCACGAAAAATTAAATTATTAAACTGCTAAAGGTAAATATAAAATTATATTGTAAAAGTTTAATTCATTAGCCCATTTAAGAGCCCCATGTATTTAACACCTGTTATATACTTACTGCAAAAGGCCAAGATGAAAAATTCTTAACAATAGTTAAATGAGGGTGGACAAGTATGAAACAAAGTTGTGATAAATATAAAAACAAACAGGTATTAAAGTTTCTTTTCCCTCATTCCAAAGTAACAAAACTATCCCAAATGTTTAAAGCTTTGAAGGAAAGGAAAGGAAACGACTGCAAATTGTAACCTCATCATTTCCACTCACTTGACCCATGAACAGCAAACTCCTATTGATCCAGAACTCAAATAATATGACCAAAAAAGGGAAAAGGAAATAGAACAATATTCCATTTCACACATTACAATTTTCTACTTTTGAGAAAAGTGAACTAGGTAATTTGGGCCAATCCTCCTAATGAGGAAAAGGAAAGCGAGACAAAACATTGTTTTTTAAAAAATTTCTTTCCTAAATGCATAGAAGACCTAGAAAATAGTGAAAAATTACTGGTCAAGATACACAAGAGAACAAAAACCTACAGAGGAGACCTTCCACCTCGCCTCTCCTCCACAAACTGGATAAATTCTCCCTCTGAGGACATCTGACAATTCTAGAAGAGTGGCTGAGAGATTAGGCAATGTTTTCAACAAATACATAATGCTAGGAGAACAAAAATTGGGGTCCTAGGGTCCTCTCAGGATATAAATCTCCTCACCTGGGAGCAGAACCCTACAAGTAAGAATAAACTAAGAGTAGGCCGTGCGCCGTGGCTCACGCCTGTAATCCTAGCACTCTGGGGGGCCGAGGCTGGCGGATCGGTCAAGGTCAGGAGTTCAAAACCAGCCTGAGCAAGAGCAAGACCTCGTCTCTACTATAAATAGAAAGAAATTAATTGGCCAACTAAAAATATATAGAAAAAGTTTGCCGGGCATGGTGGCTCATGCCTGTAGTCCCGGCTACTCGGGAGGCTGAGGCAGTAGGATCGCTTGAGCCCAGGAGTTTGAGGTTGCAGTGAGCTAGGCTGACGCCACGGCACCCACTCTGGCCCGGGCAGCAGAGTGAGACTCTGTCTTAAAAAAAAAAAAAAAAAAAAAGAATAAACTAAGAGTAGACAGACCAAACTTTGCAGAAACTAAATTGTGCCTTACATTATTTTTCAATCTCCAAAAATAGATTAAGGTGATCCTAAACTGCTAGAGCCTCTAGCAAATGGTAAATCCTCTAAGGAATATGATGACAACACCCTAAACCTCACATATTTCTACAAACAATTCTACAAATATAATGTTTGGCACACAAATAAAAATAACCAGCCACACAAAGAAACAAAAGTATATGAGAACAAACAGAACAAAAGAAACAGACCTACAGAGACTATAGATGCTGAATTCAACACAGCCTTTCCAATAACTATACTTACCATGTTCAAGTATGCAAGTTTCAGAGTATCTGTAGAGAACTGGAAAATATAATAAACTAAATGGTAACTCTAGGACTGAAAGGTACAGCATTAGAAATTAAGAACTGAATAGATGGATAAAAACAATAAAGAATATCTGAAAATAATAGGCTGGAAGAAAATATCCAGATAATACACAGTGGTAAGAAAGGATAGAAAATGTGGAAGGGACAGAAAGAGACAGAGGACACTTGAGGAAGGTCTATCAAATAAATTTGTAAAAAAGAGAAAAACACATATAGTTGAAGAAAAATCACTGTTAAAATTCTGTATTCATGCAAAGATATCAAGCCACAAATTCAAGAAGCCCAAAGAGCTCCAAGAAGGAAAAAATAGAAAAAACTCAATACTGAGACATATAATAGCAAAACTGTAGAAAACCAAAGATTCCATTCAAAATACTCAAAGGTGCAGCTATTAGCTATCTTTTCAATCAAAACAGGAGCCAGAAGACAACAGTGCTCAAAGAAAATAATTACTAAAAATTCTACATCCAATGAAAATTTCAGTCAAAAAAGATTAAATAAAGGCATTTTCAGGCAAATAAAAATAGAAGTTAATGCCACCAGCAAACCTTCATTAAAGAAAACCCTAACGAACATTCCACAGACTGAAGAAAAATTCTCTCAGATGGAAAGTTAAAAATGCAGGAAAAAAATGCTGCAAGGCAAGTATCTGGATAAAACAATGTTAAATACTGACTGAATAAAACTACAATAATGACAAAAACTACAATAATGTTATTGTTTGTGGCATAATACACAGCACGAGTGAATCAAAAGACTTATGTGTAAAAGACTGGGGTAAGGGAAAGTGTTACTAGTCCAGATTCTGCTACTAACCGTCTTACTAACTGGCTTCACTGATCTCCAGAAAACCTCCATTTCTTTGGGTCTCAATTATAATTTGATGTTGGGTTAGTTGACTAGCACTTTAATGTACCAACTATTAATAGCACACGTACTCAACTAGTACTTCAACATACACTTCAATTTTAGAAATGTGAGTTTGGGTAACTGGGTAGAGCTCTCTTTGGTGCTCTATTAAAGACACACTAAAGAACTATTTTCAGAAGCTAAATGTAAAATATTAAACCTACTACATCTATATATTTCCATTTCAGAAATCTGATTATGTAACAATTTTCATTCTCTAAATTTGAGATCCCCTTTACTTATTCCAAGTAAGATTTAAGGCAACGTGTCTTACCAAATTCATTTAAATAGTCTACGTACAGACCAAGATAGCCTATGACAGTGGCTACGGGAACTGTGTGTCTGGTCTTTGCTGAATACTACAAGTGGCAATTTATTACCCCTGTCACTGTTGTATGATATCAACTGTGTATCTTTTGTTACACGGCAGATGCCAAACAGTTTAGTATATAGCTGTAGAGATTACATTTCATAGCATAGATAACGGTGGAACCTAAGAAATAATTTCAGAGCCTAGGTATAGGAGACACCACACTTCTTAAACTACCTGTAGATCAAAGCTAATGGAATATTATTTTGTGTAAAAAAATCATAATACACTAGACACTACTGAGACAAATGAAATAGGCATTTTTGCCTGCATTCTAAAATTTTAACGATCTAAAAAGAAATGAGCACCAACCAAGGAAGTACTAGCCCTACAAATAAACTTAGGGGAAAAATTTTGAGCAGGATGGGGTGGAGGTTGGAGGGCAGGCATGGGAGCATAAAGCAAACTACATGATGCAGCTCTACAAAGTTGAGAAAGAACAGGTAGCAAAGCTACCTGACAACCTAAACTGTAATAAAATAAAAGGGAGACTCAGGTGACAGGAAGTACATAATACACAGGACTACCAACACTTCTGTTGATATATACTGTCTATATTTCCCACGTTTTATTCAGATCCACATGCATCTTCTGATACTCAAAATATTACTATTATGTTATAAAATTAAAAAATGTTTTATGTAAAATTGCTGTTAGTCTTATATATGATAGGCAGTCAATAAATACTTGTTGAATAAAGAGAGTAAGTTTTTATGTAAGCTACAAAGCATAGCAGCAACAGTAATACATCCCTAGTATGCCCAAATATATCAATATCTGAAACAGTACCTTGCGTATTTAATCTTATCTATTTTTTATTTTTCTTATTTTAAAAAATTTTTCCAAAAATTCACAATCAAATTCTGTGCTACCATAGCAGTATGGTAGACACCTCTTCCCCAAAAAGTAGCACACAGACAAGATTGGCAAATGATATCTTTGATACTAACAAGAACCACACAACAAGTGGAATTAATTATAAGTCATTTAGATGGTTACTTAAAAGACTACAGTGCTTCCTTTGTAGTGTGAAATAAGGAAGTAGCTAACATAAAACTCTATTCTTGGAAACTGTGGTATGTCATAAAGTAAAGGCATATGTTTCTGCTAACCACTTCAATCTTAGAAAAAGAAAGAGGCTCCACCAATGCTTCCGTAACCATATCCAGGGGAAAGGTCTCCCGCCTCACCCTCCCAAAGTGCTGGGATTACAGGTGTGAGCCACCATTCTCTGCTGTTAGTTATTTTAACACATTGACTGCCACACTAGAAAAAAAATTTTTTCCTTGGGGCCACAGTGCTTTATTATAAAAACTTCGAAAACAATCTTTTCTAATTTAATGAAAAATTTGTTATTTTTTATTGTTATATGCAACTGGAAAAATAGTTGTCTTGGCTCCCAAAGTGAAGAGACATATGAGTTACATATGCTTCATGAGGCCCCGGGCTCTCAACTAGCGTGAGTTAAATACAACTCTCATGGCAGTTAATGTGTTAAATAAACTATCCATTGTCTACAACATAATGGCAACAGTAGATTTAGTGACACAACATCTGGGCTCAAATACCAGTTCTATGACGCCCAGTTATGTGGTTTGGGGTCAGTCCAACAGCACTAAGCCTAACATTTGTTTATCTACAAAACAAGGGAAGTTTGATTGGTGTCCAGCAGAATTCCTGTGGGGCTATAACGGGATGCAGGGTAGATGTGGTGGGGAGGAGAAGAAAGTTGGGGGCAAAAATAGCAAGCAAGGTTCCACTCTCTAAACTCACTTCAATTTTAGCTGCCATGCTTTTTTTTTTTTTAGTAAGTTTTAGATTTAGGGTCTGAATAAGATTGTCTTTGAAGAAAAAGCTCAACAACTTAGAAAAGACTGATGACACAAATGAACTAAAAACTAAGTCTAAATACTTCCTGGGGCCAGTCTGATGATAGTGGGTTATCAGAACTTATTAACATAAGTGTCACTAAAAAAAAAAAAAAAAAGGTTAAGGAGACAATTGACCAAAAAAAAAAAAAATGTTCACATGATCCAAAGCAATCTACAGATTTAATACAATCCCCATCAAAATACCAATGACACAGAAATAGAAAAAATAATCCTAAAATTTATACAGAACAACAAAAGACCCAGAATAGCCAAAACCATCTTAATAAAAAGAACAAAACTGGAGGAATGACATTACCTGACTTCAAATTTTGTAGTAATTCAAATTACTACAAAACTACCTAAACCAAAACAGGATGGTACTGGCATAAAAAACAGACACACAGACCAACAGAAAATAGAGAACCCAGAAATAAATCCACACATCTATAGTGAACTTGATCTTCAACAAAGGTGCTAAGAACATACAGTGGGGAAAGAACAGTTTTTTCAATACATCGTGCTGGGAAAACTGGATATCCATATGCAGAAGAATCAACTGAACTCTCATCTCTCACCATATACAAAAATCAAATCAAAATGGATTAAAGACTTAAACCTAAGACCCGAAATCATGAAACTACTAAAAGAAAACATTGGGGAAACACTTCAGGACATTGGTCTGGGCAAAGACTTGAGTAATACTCCCAAAGCAGACAATCAAAGCAAAATTGGACAAATAGGTCACATCAAACTAAAAAGCTTCTACACAGCAAAGAAAACAATCAACAAAGGGAAGATACAACCCACAGAATGGGAGAAAATATTTGCAAACTACCCATCTGACAAGGGACTAATAACTAGAATATACAAGGGACTCCAACAACAGGAAAAAAAATCAAATAATCTGATTAAAAAATGGGCAAAGGATCTGAATAGACATTTCTCAAAAGAAGACAAATGGCCAACAAGTATATGAAAAAATGCTCAACATCATTAGTCATCAGAGAAATGCAAATCAAAACTATAATGAGATATCATCTCACCCTCCCCCCATTAAAATGGCTTTTATCAATAAGACAGGCAATAAAGAATGCTGACAAGGACGTGGAGATAAGGGAAACCCTCATACACTATTGGTGGGAATGTAAATTAGTTAAACCTATGGAGAACAGTATGGAGGTTCCTCAAAAAAGTAAAAATAGAAGTACCACCTGACCCAGCAATTCCACTGCTGGGTATATCCAAAGGACGAGAATTCAGTGTATTGAAAAGATATCCGCATTCCCATGTTCATTGCAGCACTACTCCTGATAGCCAAGATTTGGAATCAACCCAAGTATCCATCAATCAATGAATGCATAACGAAATTGTGGTACATATACATAATGGGATACTATATAGCCACTAAAAAAGAATAAAATCCTGCCATTTGCAACATCATGGATGGAACATTATGTTAAGTGAAATAAGCCAAGAACTGAAATTTTTATGTTAAATGTATTTTACTACAATTAAAAAAATTTTTTAAACATTTTTTAAAAGAGAAAAAGTCAAGGGGAAAAAAAAGGACTTCTGAAGTTGGAAACTCTATAGGCAGCCGGGATCACAGAGACTGGCAAGCTACAAGGAATAGCGAGTAATCAGGATTCTCAGCTGGAGTGCAAAGCTGGGAAAGAGGCTATTTCTACAAGAAATCTTTACAGCAGTATCTGGGGTTTTTTCTTTTCTTTGACTTGGAGCAGTTGGCAGGCCAACTGCAGAAGTAATTTACAAGGACCAGGTATCACCCTAAGTAAATGAGGTGCTCCCACACAGGCACTAAAAAAGTTTGACATCTACTCCAATTTGCTCTTATTTTGTCCTTAAATGGCAAGAGCTTTTTATTTAATGTTTAGATATAAAAATACAGCTGTTTTGTGATTTTGTTTTGACTTAACCATACAGAATATCATTCTCCAAGCCTGTAGTCCCCAACCCCCAGGGTGTGGACTGGTACCAGTCCTTGACCTGTTAGGGACCAGGCTGCAGAGCTCTGCTGTCCCCCCTCCTTGTCTGTGGAAAAATTCTCTTCCATGAAACTTAGGAACAGCAGAGAGGGCACAGCAGGAGGTAAATGGAGGGCAAGCCAAGCTTCATCTGTATTTACTGCCACTCACCATCGTTTGCATCACCACCTGAGCTCCATCAGATTCTACACTATGGTGAGTTGTGGTATGATTATTTCATTATATATTACAACGTAGTAATAATAAAGTGCACAAAAAATGTAATGCGCTTGAATCACCCCAAAACCACCACCAACAACCACCACCCCTGTGGAAAAATTATCTCCCATGAAACTGGTCCCTGATGCCAAAAAGACTGGGGACTGCTGCTCTAAGCCTGTAATTCTCAAACAGAAGAGAACTGAAGTTACACTGGCATTACAGAGATTACTGAATTTCAGCGAAGTGGAGCAAACTTCCAGACCCCATCCCACATACTACAGTCAGGTTTTGATTTTGACTCTCACCAAGGTATTTAAAAGAAAACCAAAAATCGGACACTTAGATGAGGGCAGAATTTCCACACACGCACAACTACCACCTCGAGTCTTCAGCATATACTTGGCTTTCAGCAATTGATTCTAAACCAAGGTGATGGTTTACATTCTAAGAATAGTGCTGTGTGCATTTCTAGTACTTAAGATCTCTTATAAAAATATATAAAAGTCCAGGATATTTAGATCAGATTTTATTCCTAACAGAACCCTTTCTTTATAACTTTGTGGGTTTTTTACCTCCATCATACTAAAACATTTTCCTGTTACCCATTTTTCCTGTTGCAATGACACAATTCCTGTACTAGATAAGATACCAACTTCATAAACACAGTACTTAAAGGACTTTAATCTATCAAGTGGCATACAGTACTCTCCTAAGAAAAAAATATGGGCTTTGGTACATATATGCCTTTTCTTGAAGTGAGTCTGATCTTTCCATCTTTTCTTGGGACAATCTCTATTATTCCCCCATTACTGATTCGCGTATATACACTGCTTTATCATGCTGCTAAGTACAGTTTTCAATCTTGCTAGGTGTTCCTTTTCAAAAATACTTTGTCCCGCTCTATTTATAAAAGCAATACACACTTATTGTAGAAAATTGGAAAATACAAAAAACAGAAAGGGAGAGGGGGAAATTACCCATATTCCCACCATCTAAAAAATTCACCTGTTAACTGACACTGTATTTCCTTCCTTTTGAAATTTTCCTTTCCTTCCTTTTAAAATTCGTTGAATTTTAACATTCAAATTTAAGTTCTTTAAACACACCACTACTAATATCTTACATTTCCATAGTGCTTTTATTTTTCAAAGGGCCTTCTAAATCTATCACTTACCTTTACAACTCATCTATAGAGTAGGTAGGCCCAGTGCTATTTATTTTGCAATTTCTTTCTAGGGTAGAGAAGCTAAAATGTTCTGTAAGGCTGCACTGCTGGTTTGTGGGACAAAATCATACTCATCCTCTATGAAACTGTGTTCCTAAATCTTGAATGGAAAAAATAACAATGGTATCAGTATGAACTCCTTAAAAAGAATGTTATTAAATTGAACTAACCTAATTCAATTCAACAAAACAGATGCTTTTTCACCAGGGAATACAGCACCTGTGTGGGTTAGACAAAGTAGCAGCTATATATGTAACAGGACTCAGGAAGGAAATAGGTCCTACAAATAAGCTCCATCTAGAGCTCAACTACTCCATATTCATGAGAATAAGTAAAGACTCAGAGTCAGGCCAAGTGTAGTGGCTGACACCTGTAATAATCCTAGCACTCTGGGAGGCTGAGGCAGGAGGATGGCTTGAGCTCAGGAGTTCAAGACCAGCCTGAGAAAGAGCAAGACCCCATCTCTACAAAAAATAGAAAAATAAGTGGGGTATGATGACACACACCTGTAGTTCCAGCTACTCGAGAGGCTGAGGCAGAAGGATTGCTTGAACCCAGGAGTTTGAGGCTGCAGATGGTGAGCTACGATGACACCACTACACTCTACCCTAGGCAACAGAGTGAGACCCTATCTCAAAAAAAGAAAAAGACCCAGAGTCAGCACTAATTTTGTTGCTAACTGGTTCTCTGACCTTAAGCAAGTCACAATCAGTCAGATCTTAGTTCTTCTGCATGTGGACGGAGTTGGACCTGACAGACTCTAGAGTCTTTTGTAGTCTTTAAAACGTGTATCATTCTGTATGTCTACCCATTTAAACAAACAAAAAAAGCTTGCAACTAAAGCATATGTATTATGCAAGTTTTTCTATGTTTTCCAAAAAACAGATGTGCCTATCCACAGATGTGGCTGTGTAGTAGAAAATTAACCTTACCCAAAGAGAGCTCTGGCCTTTGCCCTTAGTTCCTGGGAGGTAATATCTAAACCCTTGGAATTTCTGTCTGTTAAAAGCCTTTGTTTACCTGGGGGCTTTGAGCCACTCCAGATAGTCTAACACTGATTTATTGTGAGGGCTTAGAGTCATGTATAATATTATCAACCTCCTGAAGGGCTAGAGATTAAAGGTCAAACATGCCAGTAGTCAATCACATCTAAGTGACCAAACCCCAACACAAACTGGATACCAAGGCTTGGGTGAACTTCAGTGATTGGTGATTCTCTACACTGTTACACATCAGTGCCAGAAGTTAGCACTGTCCACAAGTCCCCAGGGAAAGAATAACTGTTACTTCCACATGTGTAACTCTTCTGTGTGCTCCATGCACCTCTTCCCTAGGCTGATTTTATTCTGTATCTTTTCACTGTAATAAATCCAACCAAAAGTACAAGAGTTTTTGGAGTTCTGCAAGCCCTTCTAGTAAATCATTGAAAGGAGGCAGGGATCCCCAAACTTGCAATGTCAGAAGTGAGGGTGGTCTTGGGATTCCCAAACTCTGCAGTGGCAGAATGGCACTGTCCTCCAGTATTCACTCCTCCTTTAGCAACGGAACACCTCTCTTACCCCTCTTAGTGGGAAGCAGGATTGCCAACTACAGACTACATTTCCCAGGCTCCTCTAAAAATCAGGAGTGGCCATGTGACCATGTTCTGGCCAATGGGATATGAGTAATGTGTATGAAACATGTGCCATATTCTTAAAGGAAGCTGTTTATCTCATTTTCTGGAATGCAGTTGTGAAGTAACAGCTTCAACCACGGGAATGAGGATAATACCCTAGGGAGTGGCTAAGCAAACAAAAGGATTATTGAACCCTAAAAAACCTAAAAGAGGGTTGTTCATCCACTGTGGATTGCTTACCTACCTTTGGACTCACAGGAGAAAGCAAAACTTCAAATTGTTTGTGCCATTGCATTCTGAAGTCTCTGTTACAGCAGCTTAGCCTGTACCCTAACAAATAATATTACAATTTGCATTCAATATTTAAATAGATTACAGAGATAAAAAGTGACAAATAACAAGATGTACCATAGAAAAACTACCTGGATATATTAAAACTGAGAATGCATAAAAAACATTTGTAATGTCCCAGGAAAGCCTTTATCCAAAACAATTCAATATATCAAAGAATTTTCTCCCCCTTATCCTTTTGGTTATTCATAACTAAAAAAAAAAAAAAAAAATTCCTAAAAAGATGCATTATTTAGCAAATTCAATCATGTGAACGCAAACTGAAGGGGGCTTTCTGAAAGAATTACTAAGTTTCCTTCCCTGGAATTATGGATGTCCATAGAAAGATAGGGAAAAACATGGAGACACCTTAAAATACAAGGAGAACTGCTTTCTCTGGCTTTCCAGAGTGCAGCCAAATCACCTGGTTTCCTAGCACCCTCCCTCAATTTTCCTAGTTTCCTGTTTTCTAAACCACATGGCCCAACTGCTTTTATTAAACATCTCCACTAGGCTGTCCCATGCATCTCAAAGACAGCATGTCCCTAAGTAGGGATCAAGCTACAAAGGAAAACAAAAGAATGTTTGGGAGATGACACGATAAAAAGAGTCCAGACGAAGGAATAAAAAGCCACTCATCTTCACTGAGGAGAAGTGGTACATTCTCACAGGAAAGCCAAATGATTACGTATAGAAGAGTTCAAGGTTGCAGTAAATCAGGATTCTAAAGGCCACAGCGGAAGGGCTAGTAACAGGAACAGAACTGAGCCAGAGAATCAAAGAGGTACTACCTATCAAAGAGAGATTTTATCTAAAACAGTGGTTCTCATGCTTGAGCCTGTTACAGCGGTCTCCAACCTTTTTGGCACCAGGAACCAGTTTCATAGATGACAATTTTTTCATGGAAACAGGGGGTGGGTGGCGGAGATCAGGCAGTGACGCAAGTGATGGGGAACGGCTGTAAATACAGATGAAGCTTCACTCACTGGCTCACACCTCCCGCTGTGCAGCCTGGCTCCTAAAAGGCCACTGACTGGTACTGGTCCTGGGGGGCAGGGAAGTGTTGTTGCACCACAGTATTAAAACACAGACTGTTGGGCCCTGACTCCCAAGTTTCTGATTCAGTGAGCCTAAGACAGGGCCAGCAATTTGCATTTCTAAAAAGTTCCCAAGTAATACTGATGCTGCTGGTCTGAGGCACACACTTTGAGAACCACTGACTTTACATCTATACCTAAAATGTATGTAGAACGGTGAAAAGAGAGACAAGGGCTAGAGTTCAGAAGCAATGAAACAGGTTATACTTAGAGAGAGTGTCTCTACAATATGCACTAAGTAAAAAGAATTTCACAACACAGGTAAATGCAACTCACCAGTTGAAGGTTTTAATTAGCTTATAGACAACAAAATTTCTCCTGTCCTGCCTCTCACACCACCTTACCCTAAATTCCAGGTCTGATCTAATGGTTTACTTCATATTCACTGAGCATTTACTGTAATTCACAGTTTTCAAGGTGAGTAAATTATAAACCACAATCCAAAGTTATCAAAGAAAAAAGATTTGCATAAAACTATCATATCAATCCTACATCAGAGGCACTGATAGAGTGCACACAGAAAACAGCAATAAATCTCATGTTGAAGAAACCCAAGAAGGCATCACTAAAGAGGTGGAAATGCACTAAGAACAATAGGAGGGAGGGAGAGATTTCAGGAAGCAGGAAAATTCATAATCAAAAACACAAAAGAAAAAATGCAGAAAGATGTTTAGGACATTCTGGAATAGACCAGTATGTAGGACACACGGCCAGATGTAGTGGTGGTAAAAGACCTAAGGTAGCTGAGGAAATATAACAGAACGCCTTGAATATCATACATGAAGTTTAAATCTTACTTTGTAAGTTTCAGGAAAAGAAGACTAAGTTTGTGTATGTAAATGGCTGGGAAGCGTGATGAAGACAGGTGGAGCTTCTGGCTACTGAGCCTAACCTACACTAAGACCTAGAAATCTCAGTAGAAGGCCTCATCTTGTGGATTCATTCTATTACTACAATTCATTAGATCTCCAAACTCACAAGGTAAACAGGCATAAATAATGACATATAACTAGAAATAAATCCTTCTGAGTAACTGCAATCTAAAAATACGGTCAAAGTCACTCTTTCCTGGATCTGCTATCAGTTCCATCTTTCACAAATCTTTTTTCCCACAAATCCTTTCACCAAATGTAATTGCAAGTGAACATAAAGGGAGTAGAATGTTTAAGAAGTTAACACTGTTTCTGAACTCTTTTCCCTTGCAGCATGCCAAGAATATCATATATTTAAAATCACATATTTTTTAAAAAACAAAAACACTATCTTTTAAAGATGCTATTCTAAGGAGATGCTACATTCTCAAGACACCAGAAGTCTTATTCAATGTAACAGTTTGTTTAGCACACTATACCTTAACAGATTCTATCTCTGAGAAATAGTGAGTTTCAAGAGAATTTAATATAATCTTTAAGTGACAATCAGAGAAAAGATTTTTTATTGGGGGGCATAAACAAAAGAATATTAACCTCCAACATCATAAACTTAAACAGCATAACTTCAACTCAAGTGCTGAAATTCAAAACAGCAATTAAGTTACTTAGATATTTTACAACTCTAACAAATGGATTATCACTGCTTATACGCCCCCACCCACAGAAATCTCACTTCATAGGTTTAGTTTTCCTTTAATAGTAGTGAATAATCACCTAGGTCTAAAAGTACATATTCAAGAGAAATATCAAAATCAAACTTTTTATAGCCAGAATTATTGAGTTTTTAAAATACTAACTAGTTTGTAACCCAACCTACAATAATAAAACTTACGTAAGTAAAACATTTAAGTGAGTATTGTATAAATAAAAGAAAATGTTATACAGTAATTCACAATAGAAGGCAATCCTTCTATATAAATACGTTCAAATGCAACCAGCTCCAATTTTTAATTTAATGGAGGTCATTGGGTTACTACCAATGCTACTACTTTCAGCTGTCACAAATTGGGCAAGTGTTTTCACTTCTTCAGTGAACATAGTATAATAAAGAATTTGGCTGGCCTTTGTCCCTGGGTCCTGGAATGCTCAATTCTTGGAATTTCTCAACTAATAGGAGTGTTTTTGTTATTCATGGTGGGCCCCTTGGACCACATTAAGTTTATATTAATAGGGTGACGCCCGGTGGGCCACTAGTTTCAGGATGGGGGCTGACCATGCTGGAAAGGCCAACCACATGATTAGAGGGTTGGGCCTTTAAGCCACATAATATCAGTCTGACTTCTTGACCTTCAAGGAGAAGGGGGCTAGAGACTGACTTTACTGATGTAATAAAACACCAGTAAAACTCTGGACACTGAAGCCTGGGTAAGCTTTCCACGTTGGTAATCATATACTGATGTACTAGAAGGATCATGTGTCCTTGGAATATGGAAGCTTCATGCTTGGGACCCTCCCAGACCCGGCCCTATGTGTCTCTTTGTTTGGCTGCTCCTGGTTTGTATTCTTTAGAATAGAACTGTAATCACAAGAACAGCACTTTCCTGAGTTCTGTGTCATTCTAGCAAATTATCAAACCTGAAGCAGTAATGGGAACTCCTGAAGTTGTAGGCAGTTGGTTAGAAGTGTGAGTAGCCTGGAAGCCCTAGCACCTTGAGGCTAATATCTGCAATGCAGGGAGTCATGTGGACTGTGCTTAACCTTAACCTGTGATGTCTGACCTAACTCTGGATAGTTGGTACCAGGATTACACTGCAGCTATAAAATAGGATACACCTCCTTCCCTCTCTTCCCAGGACTCTGAGATTAAATGAGAAAAAAGCTGAGTGAAAGCACTCTTTAAGATATAAAGCATTACAAAAAGTAAAAAAGGTTTTTTTTGGTTGTGCTTCTTAAAACATTAAAGAAAAAATTGTTAAAATATTTTTAAAATTCAGGATTGTCCAGCTTAAATGGCTAAAAAAAAGTCTTGAAATAAACAGCCAATATTTGTTACTATAAAAGTAAAATTCAGAACTTGATGAAAAGCATTTAAAAAAGCAAAGAATTCCAATGGCAATTTCGACTGCATAATGCAGACTAGTGCCTAAAAGATAAAAATGCATTAAGTCCATTCTTACTAATCTCAAATGTAGATATGACAGAATTCAGGAACAAACTAAACCTCTAAGAAGTTACTTTTAGCCTTGGGCATGATCAGGATGAATGAAGAAGCCAGTGAGCAACATTTTGATGCACAGATACCGATTGAGTACAAACTATCCACATCACAACCAACTTTTTTTGCCCATTTCTACGTAAGCTTTTAATTCATGCACAAAACCATGGGATCAGACTGGTCTCTTTAAAATGTTTCTCAAACTATCCTATGTGGACAAGACAGTTGCCTACCTACATGAGAAAGCATAATTTCCAATTGCATCATAAATAGAGGACAAGAATTTTTCCTATTACTTTCCAATGATTAAAAAAAATCAAGACTTTAAATCACAATACATCATTTAATCACACAATATATCATTTAATTTTCTGCCCTCTTGAATATGAGATACTAAATGTCAGTCTTTTCCTGGGCAGGGGGCAGTGTAGTCTAGCAGAGGAAAAAAATCACCTTAGAGTAAAAAACCCCTAAATTCTACTCCTATTTTTCCTCTTTAGTAGGTGAATGACTCTCAGGGTTTCACTTTTCTCCAGTAAGAGATGAGGGCATGGCCTATAGAATCTGTAAGATTCTTTCTAGCACTGAGATTCTGAATATACTCATACTCAGGTGTTGAAAAGTCAACAACTCATAATTTAGATATTCTTACAAATTAGAAGTCTTCCAAGTAAATGTCAAAAATCATTAAAATTATGTAAAAACATTCTACCAATGTGTTCCACCTTACTTACTAAAAACAAAGATTTGCTCTGTAACCAGCAGAAACACATCACTAATAACTTTCATTAAATATTTAGTTGCTACCTGAAATTTATTTTAGCCCTAAATTTAATAACATTTGTTTTCTTAAATATGATGTATCACCCCTATCATATGCAAACCCTTTTCAATCTCTTTATGAAATTGACACACCATGACACACATGACGCTTTGACTTATTTTTAATGACTTAATGAGAAAAAAATGATTTTGTAAATCATCATCCTATTAAAATATTTCACGTTTCAAGAATATATAGGTAATTAAGTATAGTAGTTAAATCTAAAAAAAACTTAGCCATAAATAACGATGAAACTGTCAGTAGTTAAGAGAAACATATACAAATAACAAGATAAAATATAATGGCAAGTTTCCAAACAGAAATCCTGTTGGTTTTTTGTTTTGTTTTGTTTTGTTTTTTTGAGATAGGGTGTCAGTCCTCCGAGCTGGAATGCAGTGGCAGTTTTCATAGCTCACTGCAGCCTCAAACTCCTCAGCTCAAGCAGTCTCCTGCCTCAGCTTGCCATCCCAAGTAGCTGGGACTACAGGCACATGCCACCAGGCCCAGCTAATTTTTTAAAATTTTTTTATAGAAATGGGGTCTCCTTATGTTGCCCAGGCTGGCCTCAAACTCCTGTTTGTGATCCTCTCACTTTGGCCTCCCAAAATGTTGAGATAACAGGCGTAAAAGCCATCATTTCCTGCCCTTGTTTTCAATGTGCCTCACAGCAGAGTGGTTATGGAATCAGATGGAACTAGGTTGAAATCCTAGCTCCTTTCTTACTTGTATGACCCAGCTAAGTAATAACCTCTCTCTAAACCTGTTTCTTTACAACCATGCCTATCTTTTATGGTAGCTGTGGGTATTAAATGAGACACTGACCTTAGCAAAGAGTCTGGCACACAGTAAATATTTAATACTTTAGCAATTATTATTAAATTTTGAAACAAATGTGACATAAAGAAGCAGTATTTTGACTTTTTTTAAATTTAGGCCCAAAGTGTAGTATCCTTTTACTTGTTAAAGTTCAGACTGAGAAATAAGACATAATGTTCCCACAAAGAAACATTTTACTAAGGACAACTGGACTAAGTAAACATAACCAGTATTATGCAAGTGTAATTGCCATAGGCAGAATCTTAGTTTATAAGAGTAACTCAAGTTCTGTTATCTCAAATTATCTATTATTATAAAGTAATTGTCTTCATCAATTCTTTCTTACTTCTGTAAATGCTAAAGAAAAAATAATCACATTATGAAAAGAACCGAAAGGGAAAGGAAGATATAAAGTATAGCTGTGTATTTTAAACTCTAATTAAGAACCAAATACAATTTTAGGGGAAAAATCCACAATGAAATGGAGGTAGAAATGAAACACACTAAAGATGATAAAACATCTTTCCCAAATATTACAAGACCCACACTTCAACTAGATATTCAAGGATTTTCCTGTCTAAAGACAAGAAGCTTCCTTCAAGTCCTTTCATTACCACAACCAGATCTCCAGCTAAACTTCAAAGGAAAGATATAAAAGCCACTCTGGTGGGCAGCTGTTGAAATAATCACTCTTTGCATCTTCTACAGATTAAAGAATAAAAATCCTGACTTAAACATTAAGACAAAATACTGGTCACTATTCTCAGCAGTTTATTTTTTAATTTGTTCTAGACAGCCACAAAATGTATTTATTTTAAAAGAGTTCCATAAATATAATTTTGATAGCTTACAAAAATTCAGCAAAAAAGTAATAAATATAAAATTAAATCCACCTTTATCTCATGTGAAAATAGAAAACCCTAAGTGAATAGGCTAATTTCAAATAGTTCTTAAAGGTAAAAAATAACCCTGTCCTAAGCACTTACATATATTAACTCAATTATTACTTATCACAATCCTACGAGGTAGTTATTATTACAGTCCTCTTACAGATGAACAAATTGAGGCACCAAAAGTCATTAAAACTTATTAAAGTTAATAACTTTCCTGTGGCCTCACAATCAGTAAATGGTAGGAGCCTGGATTCTGATCCAAGCTGTCTGACTCCAGAACTAATGTTCAAATCAACTATACCATTCATTCATTCAACAAGTTTTGCTAAGAACCCATTATGTACCAGGCACAGTTCTAAGCACCAAGAATAAAGCTGTGTACAAGTCAGACAAGGCCTCTACCCTCTAGCTGGGAAGAGGGCTGGGAGCAAACAAGACTAATGGGGGAAATCAATAAATGAGTGAACAGTGTGTATTCACCCACTAATAAACACTATGGAGAAAAAGAAAGAATGAAAGAATCAAAAGTGATAGAGGGGGCCAGGAGCAGAGGCTCATGCCTATAATCCCAGCGATCTAGGGGCTGAGGCAGGATCACTTGAGACCAGGGGTTCAAGGCTGCAGTGAGCTGTGATTGTGCCATTGCATCCAGCCTGGCGACAGTGAGACCATGTCGAAAAGAAAAAAAGGAAAGAAAAGAAAAGAGAAAGGGAGGAACTCGCTTCTATTTTAGGAATTAGGGAAAGCCACTCAGAGGTGATAATGTCTAAGCAGCAAACAGAAGACGTGAAGGCAAGAGCCATGACCACCTAGCGGGAGGGGTGGTCCACCTAACCCCTAAGAATAGCAAATATAACATCCCAAGGTGGGAACAATTTGTTCAAGAACTGGCAAAAGGACTGTAGGCATGGAGTAGGATTATGAAGGTCATGTGGTAAGAGATAAGGCTAGAAGTCGGCACCTGCCAAATCCAAAATGCCTCAATGGGCTGTGCTAACAGATTTAGATTCAAGTGTAATAGGAAGCTTTTGGAGGATAATGAGCAAGAAACTGACAATCTGATTTATGTTTTCAAAAAGATCACACTGACTGTTATATGGGGAACAGTCAGGGAAAAAGAAATAGAGACACCAGTGAAGGCACTACTGTAACAGTCCAAGCAAGAGACACTACAACTTAGATCAGGATTCGTGTACTGTTTATAAACAGACGAGATACTAAAAGAGCTGGCAACCTATTTGTCTGTAAAAAAGACTTTTTAAGTACTTCTCCTCCCTTCATATCCCCTCCTGACTTGCCTTTGAAAAAAATCAGATTCTTTTTTAATATCCATGTTTCAGTTGGTGCTATTATCATAGAAACAGAATAAAAGATTAAAAGGTCTTTTCATTTTTAAATGTTCTATTTAATATAGCCTATGATTTATATTATGCCATATATACCCAAACATTCCTGAGAAGCAGAATGAACCATAATGCTCTTTAGACTAGGACTTGTTCATTTATTCAGAGACAAGAGGTACCTACCACCTGTTCTGATTAGCTTTCCTCTCATGCTCTGTGTCTTAGCATACCCAGGCTCACTCTAGATTGTGAATTGTACTAAAGGGGTGTATCAAAGGGACTATGTATTTATTGAGCACTCACTGTGCACCAAAGTCTCAAGAGGTGCCTTACATTTAAGAACTAATTTAAGCCAAAGACACCGTTACCCAAGTTGGGAAAAGATGCCTTCATTCTCCGAATGAGAAAAAAATCAGAGATATTAACAACTTGTCCAAGATCACAATTGGCAGAGCCAGAATTGAAACCCACAACTAACACTGAAGTTCCTATCTTTCTACTATAGCAGCTATCAAAGAAAAGACAATAAAATATATACTACATGCAGTCATTGTAACTTCTCATTAATAATGACTAATTTATTGCTGATGGGGACAGGCTTCTTTAATTCTTAAGTAGAATCTGAATTTTGAACTTGGGGGTGGGGGAAATGGGGTGATCTCACACCTTCAAGCACACTATTTTGAAAAATTTTCTACTTCAGACTTCATAGAAATTAATCCTAAGATTCCCAACTTTAAAAAAAATCTTAAATATGTACCATTTATCATCAAATAGAACTAAAGTTCTATGACAAATGACAGCAGTTTGGTAAAAAACCATCACCTCAAGGGAGTTGCAAAATAAGATAAAAAGGATAAAGATAATGAGGAGCTCAAGACCAGCCTGGCCAACAAGCAAGACCCTGTCTCTACAAAAAATTTAAAAATTAGCCAGGTGTAGTGGTACACGCCTGTAGTTCCAGCCACTTGGGAGGCTGAGGCAGGAGGATGGCTTGAGCCCCAGGAGTTCCAGACAGTGAGCTACGATGCTGACACCGCACTCCAGCCTGGTAAAAGAGTGAGACCCTACATCTTCAAAACAAAAATCATCAGCATAACACACGGAAAATGGAACTGAATGTAGACTGGAGAAGGATTCCTGAAGAGGAACTTTAGGTGAGTTTTGAAGTGCCAGCAGGAGTATAGGAAGGGAGGGAACATACTAGCAGCATTTGTACGGGCAAAGAAAAGGCTACGTGGGAAAGCAGAGACCGTAAGTTTGGAACAGGTAAAAGGTACCCACAGGTTGAGTTACCGTGTGCATTACTCCACAGGAAGGGCCAAGGTTAGGGTATGTCCTACCCTAGCTAAAGAAGAAATCTTACTCTCCAAGACTACAGTGGACAAGCCAGAGACACCAGGCAGATACAAAGAATTCAGAATTGTTACATAAAGTCCTTAATAGTTACAAGCCCTTTCAATGGTATGTGTTAGTCTACATTTTCACCTAAACGATACTGTTTCTATTTAGTACACGGTTTGAGAAGACGTGAAGATAGAGACAGAACTAGTAGACTTCTATCATCTGAATTTTTTTTAAAACAAGACTGAATCAATTAAGGACTGTTACATTACGGTTATTTCTTTACAAACTGGGAAGACCAGTAAAACATACGGACTGAATCATTTTAACAGTGTGTGGAGGTGTAGACGGTGCCCTGCACATTAAGGGAACAGGTAAGTAACAAGGGGAGTAAGTGAATAAAAATTGCCTTCGGATACTTTGATACAGGTTCCGGGATCCGACGCGGGAGGAAGAAGCCGGGGCTACGGGGGAAATACTGTGGCGGGAGGCCGGGTAGAGAACGCCAGCGCTTGGCCCCAGTCGACATTCTGCAAATGCTTGTTGAACGAACGCCCGAAAGCGCGCAGGAATGAATGGCGCGGGAGTGAATGGCCGGCCGAGGCGCCGGCGCAGGAGGAAGGAGTTTGCGGCGCACTCCGAGTCGGGCTGGCGGGACGCGGGGACCGCGGAGGAAAGGGCCGCGGGCGCGAGGGGTCGGCTGTGTGCCCGGCCGGGGCCGGCCGCGCCATGGCGGAGGGGAAAGGGAGGTCACGCGTTACATAACCCGGCAGCTGCGGGCGCGAGGGACGGACGCCGCCGGCAGCCCAGGCCGCGAGAGGACGGCCCGCGGGGCCAGGGCCGGCGCGCCCCTCCCGCGCCCCACCTCAGGCGGTCCGCGCTCCGGCCGCCGCCGGGCGGGTCTGCGGCGCCTCCGGAGACGCGTGTCCGGTCCCGCCCCTCCCCCACCCCCGCCGCCGGCCCGGGGGTCGCTCACCTTCCGCGTTGCCCCAGACCACCATGCCCGGGCTCGGCCGCCTCCTCCGGCCTCAAGGACCCCGGTTCCGCCGCCGCACAGTGTTCCAGCCGGGGACCCGAGAGGTGGGCCGGGGAAAGGCAGTCACACCGCCGCGCCGCGGTCCACACTCCCCAACGCTCGCGGCGGCCGGCCCTGCGCGCGCTCCGCGGCTGTTCCCCGCCCCTCCCCCTCCGGGGTGCGCGCGCCGCAGCCCCGCCCCCCGGCGGCCCCGCGCGCACGCGCTGGCCCCTCCCACCCTTCCACGCCTGCGGCGGCCGGCCCTGCGCGCGCGCCGTGCGAGCCGCATTCCACGCCCGGGCTCGCACTCCCCGCCGTGCGGCGCACGCGCTCGGCTCGCCCCCGGCCTAGGGCGACCCCGAGCCACCGGCGCGGCGCGTCGGAGTCCCGCGTCGGCTGGCTCGCCCCTCCCGGACCCGCCCTTCTCCGCCGCCGCCGCCCGCAGGGGGCAGCGCCTCGGCGACACGTGACCGTCTCGCTGGCCGGGGCGGAAGGGAAGCGGGGCTTGCCCGTCTCCGGCCCTGCACCCCGCCACCTCCGCGCCTCCTGCTCTGGTCACGGCGCCCGGCCACCGCCTCGGAGGCGCATGCTCTCCCTGCAGCGGGTCCCTGCGCCCCGCCGCCTGCACCAGGCTCCGGGCTCCCCGGTCGGAGAGGACACAAGTGCAGGGACTGACCGGGCTTAAAACCCTGGTACTGGCTGAAGGTAACACCAAACACCCGGGTCCCCACCTCAAGCACTTGATTTACAGTGACATCTAGTGGAGAAAGGGACACACGTGAACTGACACACTGACACTTTCCTATGTCAAGGAGCAATCGGGAAGCACGGCCCGCATAGGTTAGCGGGAATGAACACTGCGCCACTGGGTTTGAGGGCGTCGTTGCCGACTCCCGCAGGACGCAAACACTATCTTCAGTCCTCTGAGTGCCCGCCCCGCATTGCATCTGGATATTTGTAAACCTACGGCGTGTATCCCGTCCCACATGCAGCACGGGGAGTTTTACTCGAGAAAGCAATTTTCTACTAATGTAAAAAAATTTTAATATTGTATGTTATATATGCTTAAATAAAATTCTAATTGAAGGCCTCCTAGCTGAAAACAATCATTCCGTAAGGACCATTTTCCCACTCTTGGCAGTGTCGGTTTGCCAGAGATTCCACATTGTTATTGTAATAGTCTTTATTGTTGTAATGCACAAACATGACGCCAACCTCTATGCAAAGGCTCAACGCTTTTCTTCCTAATTCTCTTTCCTAAGGTACTTGAAAAGAGTTTGCAAGTACTTAGGAAATAATCAATATTCTTTTGAAAACTGATTTGCAGACCTGGGACTAGTTTACTGGCAAGACAGAATATTCAAATAGCTTGTTTCTTTTTCAATCCTTTTCGGTTTTTTGCCATTTTATATATATGCACTTCAACTTAAGTAGTCTCGTTGCTAACCTAACAAATTCAGATTGCATGTTTTCCTGAGACGTCATAATTTAAAACAAATGGCGTAATTTCAATAGGCTCACGACCAGTTTGCGGACCGCCAAACCAGGATGCCACAGCAAAACAGTGGCAACTGCTTATTATGTGCTTTTTAAACGTGTATCTCCAAATGACAGTATTTCCATCAACAACAAATGGCAAAACTTGATTTTGAAATTGAAAAATAATCGGTGAACTCTGCAGGAAATGCACCATTGTATTTCAATTTTCTTTTCCACTTTCTCTCCTATTCAAGTCAAGGAACTTCTTTTTTTCCCCCGCCCCCTGCCCCCGTATTTTTCTCAAACAGGAAGCAAGCATTGAGCTGATCTTGGCAATACCTTTATGGAATACAGTAGAATGATATTAACTGTGAACTAGTAGGCGGCCTCCACCTTACAAACTCTAGAGTCCTTGGTACAAACAATTTTGCCAAAGTTTTATTTTTGTCCATTCCAGTATATTCTGATGCCATCTCATATTGTCTGAAGGGCCTTTTCTTTCTATTTTATCCAGTCACCTACATTCATTCATTCATCCATTTATCTACTTCTGTTTATTCTTATAAGGACTGTCCTATCTCAGGGGAGCCAGTCTGACCTTCAGATAGGAGAACTGAGATGGCCACCCCAGACCCCCACACTCGAGGGAATGTTTGGGGGCACTGTACCTTATTCCCCTTTCATGAACTTTATTAAAATTCATTTCTGAAAATTCTGTCATTACTGACATCTCAATGGGCCTATGAAAGTGCATCCCAGTGACCCTTGTAAGGACAGCCCTGGGTAAGGACATGGCTTCTGCTGTCCTTTCTCCTCTGTCTCTGTCAGTAAACTCACCTTGGCAACACCCACATGTAGTCTCTCAAATACCAAAAACAGAAAATAACAGCATGAAACTATTTTAAAAGAAGAGAGATTTGTACTCAAGTCCCTTGGGTGATGTGCACCACAGTAACTCATGTGATTTATTCATAGGGAAGAGTGATGGTGCTGATTGTTGTAAGGCATTCAGCACATTATGGTGAAAGATGAAAGAATAACAAAGGAGACTGAGCTCAAGCCCACAGAAACTTAGATAGGAAGTTGGAAGCACAATTGGTTCACCAAGACTGAATTCTTTCAAACATGTTATCTTTTTGTACAGAATAAAAAAAGACCATGGACAGGTGTATGTATCTATATTTAAATAACACAGTTCACAAAATTCAGGATGATTCAGCAATTAGTTATGGTGTGCATTCTATATGCCAGTCACTGAGAGTCAAAATACATTTCCTGCTTTCAAATAGCTCCTAGTGTAGTGAGGGAGGCAAATAAGTAAACAGGTATATGCAGTATAGATTCAGGGCAGCTACCTGAGGGCAATCTATGGAGCATGCAGGAAGGATGTCAGGCAGACTTCCTAGAAAAATGACATCTCAGTAAGGTCTGAGAGACTAGTCCAGTTAGTTAGGGAAAGGCCACTGCCAGCATGAGCATCTTGTGCAAAAGCAGAGAAGGGAGGGAGACAGGAAACATTCCAGGAACCGTAGAGTGTGGTTTGCAGAGTGGTGTGGGCTGTGGGGAACGGTGCATGCTGAAAAAGGAGGCTTGAGAGACAAGTGGGGGTCAGAGCATAAAGGATTCCATCAAGTATCTTAATGTGTTTCTACTATATCCTGGGGGTGTGATGAACCATTGAAGGATTTTAAGCAATAAAGTGACTTTAGAAAGTCACTCTGGCTGCTGCATGGAGAATGGATTTGAGAGGCAGACTGGAGGTCTTGTGATAGTCCAGATGCACAGGTGCAGTCCAAAGAAGGTGCCGAGGGTTAGATTTGACTGGGGTAGGGCTTTTGCAAAGCAATATAATGAAAAAAAGAAAAGGGCAAGGAAGTCCAGGGTGTAGGCAAGGAAGGGATTATAATGACTGATCATGGAACCTAAGCTGAGGAGGAAAGAGGACATGCCAAGGGTAGGTAAGAGTTGGTGAAAGATGGTGTCAATGGTTAGGGGTGGAAGGGGCAGGGTAGGTAGGGGTAGAGGGTGTTTCAAAGGATTTTTGGAGTTAGGCACTAGCATTACATTACACGTAATGACAAGATTGCAGAGGGAGCTAGTGGTTGACACAGGATGGAGGACAGAGACTTTGGAAGAGAGAATTTCGAGGATATGACAGGCCAGAGTGAGAGAAGGATCATCTTTGTGTATATTGAAATCATCAGGAATAAAGCCTGGAGGGGGTTGGAGAAAGGGCGAATGAATCAGAACACTATCTTGATGACTCCAGGTCAGAGGATGAATATCATTCAATCCACTCAATTCTAATATAATGACGATCCTAGGGCAGAGGTTCCCAAACTTTCTCTGTTCATGCATCCTTACTGTCTCAGCAGCTTTTTGTTGATGTTTTTTTACATCATCACTTGGCCAAAAGAAATACCTAACAATTTTGCACAGTAAATAGGTAGAGCCATACAACTTATTTGTGAACTAACAACTTGGTAGTCAATGAAAAAAAATATACATAAATAGAAGGAAAAAATAATGTTTTAATGTAATTCTTAGATAACCATCATTATTGAAGGGACAAGTGTGCCCATTAGGCAATGTACCACTTCTCAAACGTTGGAACCAGATTGGATACTGTCACCCTCATTCCCCATTCCCCATTGGCAAGAATATTTCATACATATTGTTCACATTCCATCATAGCAGCATAACAGGAGGTATGGGGTTTTCCCGTGACTAGTAATAATAGGTTGATCACTTGGCTGAATGATGACAGCCAGATCCTCTATAAACTCCATTATGAAACTACATTTTCCCCTAGGTAAGCTGTAGAGTAGTAATTTCTTTTCTAAGTGAGTATCCTCTTCAACAGTCTTTTCACCTAATGGTTTCAGCATCTGTTGATGATCCTGGCCTGAATCAATTTTTTCATTGGGTTGCAAAGGATGTTTTTCTAATTCTGTCATTCCTTCTGTGTTTCTTAGTTGGCATTCTTCATCAAAGAACTTTTCCTTACTAACTGAGATGAACTATAATTTCTCCTTAAAAAGAATGGCAAACACTTAATGCTTTCCCTTTAATTACTAATTTTCATAGAAAAGAATCGTCTAACGGTAACCTCCAGTGGTGGTAAATGAGCTTTTTCTTTCTTTAGTCTTCCCTTTTTTTATTTCCTTGAAAATCCTAATGGAGCCATAGATTTTTTTGTTTGTTATAATTTTACAGTTAATTATAATCATTTTTTTTATGTACAAATTGTCCCAGATTTGGCCAGTGGGAGCTCCTTCATGGGAAGAGGCCATACAGGTCTCTTAGAGAAGGGCATTCCAGGCACAGGGGACAACAAGGTTAAAGGCCCTGAGTTGGGACTATACATGAAAATTTAAGGACAGTGGAAGGGAAGGGTTGGAGATGAGGTAAAAGGGGTGGCAGAAAGCCAATCATATCGGGCCCTGGCCCTTTATGCTGAGTCTGATAGAGCCATAAGGGGTTTTGAAGAAGGGACTGATGTATAATCTGACTTATATTTTAAAGAAATCCCCATGGCTGCCATGTGGGGAAGACTGGGGAAAAGAGCAGGCTTTGGGTCGGGGGGGGGATGGGAATCAGGAATTCTGCTTTAGCATGTTAAGTTTGAGATGTCTATTAGATAAGCAAGTGGAGATACTAAGTAGGCTGTAGATACTCAGTTATAGATTTTGGGGAGATGTCCACACTGGGGATATACATTTTGGAATTGTTAGTTTATGGATGATGTTTAAAATCATGTGGTTGGATACAATCAATTAGGGAATGAGTAGAGAGAGAAGACTGAGATTTGGAGCACTCTGCTCTGTAGATGTTGTTGAGATGATGGGAACCAGCAAAGGAGGCCTAGGAGGGCATGCTGTCAGCCAGGGAGAGGGAGAAGGAAAAGAGAGTAGTGTTCTGAAAGCCAAAAAAGGAGAGTGTGTCCAAGATGAAAAAAGATCAACTGAGTCACATATTGCCGATAATTCACATAAGGTAAGGGCTGAGGATAGCCATTGGACTTGAAAATGTGGAGGTCACTAGCAACTTGGACAAGTCCTGCAGCAAGGTGGGGACAAAAATCTTGATTGACACAATAGAAAATGAGAGGACAGGAAGTAGACAGATCCAGATGAGAGGTGTTGGTGTCTTGGTCTAGGTTAGCTGTGGTGAGAAGCAGTCAAACTTTGAAGATTGTTTTAAGATCCAATCAGTAGGGTTCGCTGATAGATTGCGTCTAGGGTTTAGGGTGGAAAGAGGACCATAGGTTTTTGGCCTGAATAACCAGAAGAATTGGGAGGCTCTGTCATGTGCAGAGAATGGGAGGATGCAGAGGAGCAGACTTCCAATCAATCACCCCATTCCCAGTTTCACCCTCATTCCTGCCTTCAGAGGGGCTCGGTGCTTGCAATTCCTGAGAGTCCACAGGCTGCTGTCCCTTCTGTTACCCAACTGGAGACACTTAGCTCTCAGCCTCACTTGCTCAGTCAGGTATATTGCAACACAGCCTTCTGATTTCCAGCTTCCAAACTTTTGTTGACATCTCTTCTCCTCTCTCATTCTCTTTTCTTTCCTATTTAAGTCCCTTTTATTAAAAAAATATCCATTCACAGTCATTTTTGTGGCAGCTGGAAAGGGACAGAGAAAATAATGCACATCCAATCCAGAGTTTAACAGGAAGTCTCCTTGTTTGATTTTTTTAAAAATTAACAAATGATTATTTTTGTAGTTTGGTCAGGTCAGTTGGTCCTTTATAATGCTTACATCGGATGTTCCAGCCTGTGCTTTCGGGCTGAGATAGATCAATAATCTATCTAAATGATAGATTTTCTTCCTGCCTCTCTCCTCTCTCTTTCTCCATTTCTTCTCTTGCATAAAGCAATGCATTTTATTTATGAGTTGACTGGGAATACTACCACTGGGCAGCAGCCTGGAAAAAGCCAAAGTATGCCATAACCGTTTAAACCTATAAAGGCATTTGCTTAGACAGTGTGAACATATGTAAGTGTATGTGTTTGTGTATCTGTTTGAATTTGAGGCTATGCCCTTATGCACATTTATCTTTTGATTAGAGAGTCACAAAGAACCCACATGCATTTAACTGTACTCCATCTCCATTTATCATAATCCTCAGCTGGGTGGGTACCTGACTCACGTAGGATGCCCTTCTCAGAGAATTTGGAATTAGAACAGAAAGAGGGTGTCTCCATGTGGCATGTAGCCTTGGGCCCTCTGCATGACGTTATAGGCTGGGGCCCAGGAAGCCTATTCTTGCAGATTCTTGCAGCAGATTCTTGGAGTAAATCAACCAAATATGGAGAGCACCTCTCCTGGGATCCCTCCCAGGGATTTTCCAGTCCTTCTTAGGCCAGCCTTGTATCTATCCTGAGCTCTGTGTCACAGGCCTGGATTGGAGGGGATTTTTCTTTCCTGCTTGAATTGACTAAGGTTGGTTTCAGGTACTTGAAAGCCAAGGGGTACTTACTAATATTAAAGATGTGTGCTTCACTGATCTTCAAGGCTAATCAAACTTTCCATGGACTCTCTCTATTGACATTACAAAGACCCAAAGTTCCAGCCTAGAACCAATAGCTCTCAATGCAACTTTTCTGGGGACAAATTCCCTGATCTTGGACCATTCATGAGGCTTTAGCAGAACTTGATCTCAGGAATTTGCCATGTCCCACCATGTGGAGAAAAGCTGCCCAAGGGCCAGGCGTGGTGGCTCACGCCTGTAATCCTACCACTCTGGGAGGCTGAGGCAGGAGGATCGTTTGAGCTCAGGAGTTCGAGACCAGCCTGAGAAAGAGCAAGACCCCATCTCTACTAAAAAAATAGAAAGAAATTAGCTGGGCAACTAAAAATCATATATATGTATAAAAAATTAGCTGGACATGGTGGTGCACGCCTGTAGTCCCAACCACTTGGGAGGCTGAGGCAGGAGGATCGCTTGAGCCCAGGAGTTTGAGGTTGCTGTGAGCTAGGCTGCCACCACGGCACTTTAGCCCAGGCAACAGAGTGAGACTCTGTCTCAAAAAAAAAAAAAGGTGCCCAAGGACATACGCCTAGTTTACTAGCACTTCCTTTCCACCCCCTTTAACCAGAACAGTAAGCAAACCAAAGAAAAATTCTAAATTACCCTAAATCCCGGGCTTAGTAGGAGGGGCTTAGAAATGTACTCTCAACTACCCTGAGGGACATGAGGATCAAATTTCTGAACTAAAAGTAAGCGCGCTTCCCCAAATTTAATGTCCTAAATGATGTTGTGTATCTTGTTTTTAGACTGTCTTAGGTGAGCTCTTTTTAGAGAGTCTGGAATCCAACACATTAGGAAAGCCTAAGGGGAAAATATTCCCAAGTTATACCCCAAATCAGCAGAACTCAAAATAAAATCCAGGGACTTTTACTGTCAACTCTGTCAATAGTAACTCCAGGGACCTTCAGGGACACTGAAGGGCGGAGTCTGTCTCTGAATTTATTGAAAGATTTCTCTTTTGTCGATGTTTCAAGTATGAATACTGAAGGGGAAAAAAGAATACACATGTTGTGAGATGGTTTACATTGACGGTATTCAAATATAAACAAAACTTTTTTAAAAAAATTTATTTAGACACAGGGTCTCACTCTGTCACCCAGGCTGGAGTTCAGTGGCCCAGTCATAGCTCACTATAACCTCAAAGTCCTGAGCTTAGACAATCCTCCTGCCTCAGTCTCCCACAGTGCTGGGATTACAGGAGTGAGCCACGGTGCTCTGCCTAAATGACACTTTGAGTGGAGATGCAGTTCTGTGATAGAAAGAGCATTGGACAGGAAGTCAGGGACCAGGTTTCTGGTTCAGACTTTTTCAGTAATGAGCTGTTTAATTTTGGACAACGAGTTTAACTTCCTGGGACCTCGGGTCCTGGTCTGTAAAATGGAAAGGTTGTGGTAAACAGTGTCTTCCCTAGCTCCAAAATTCTATGAAAACCTTAGTTTTAAAGGTTTAAGAACTAAATAAAATGAATTAAAATGACAGTTATATCATGTAGTGTTGAAATATTCAGAATAAAACAATTCATTTAATGCAATTTTAAAAAGCTAAAATGGTCACAGAAATATATTCAATTAAAGATAGATAGAACATAGAGAGGACTTTTGTTTCTGGTCTTTTTTTTTTTTTTTTTTTTAGACAGAGTCTCACTCTGTTGCCTGGGCTGTAGAGTGCCATGGCATCAGCCTAGCTCACAGCAACCTCAAACTCCTGGGATCAGGCGATCCTTCTGCCTCAGCCTCCCGAGTAGCTGGGACTACAGGCATAAGCCACCATGCCCGGCTAATTTTTTCTATATATTTTAGTTGGCCAATTAATTCCTTTGTATTTTTTTAGTAGAGATGGGGTTTCACTCTTGCTCAGGTTGGTTTTGAACTCCTGACTTTCGAGTGATCGGCCCACCTCGGCCTCCCAGAGTGCTAGGATTACAGGCGTGAGCCACCACGCCTGGCCTGTTTCTGGCCTTTTTTTAAAAAAAAAAAAGATACGAAGAAGTGAGTCTAAAGATAAAGGAATTATAAATGACAAGCAGAATTAATCACTGTATAAGTTTAATCAGGGAAAGATTTTAAAAATCAAGAGGCTCAATATTGCAAGCAGCATTTATAATCATAGGTTTTTTTAACCATGTATGCAAGACATAAAATATTATCCCATAGGTTAAAAAAAAAAAAAGGGATTCAAAGTACAAAAGGGATAAGCAAAGACTAGGTTTTGAAAAGACAATTTCATTACCCAGAGAGGGACGGAATGGAGAATTGCCAAAATGAAGAATCATACCTAGGAACAACAGCTGATATCCCGGAGGCTGAGTTAAAGGGCGAGGATAGTAGAATGACTAACAGGCAGAATGCATTTCAGCTAAGCAACGCGCCAAGCTTGGATATTATTGTCTTAAGGGTGTTCAGCAAATAAGCAGAGATACAGGTAAAACTTGGAAAAAAAAATTCTGGGAAAAGAAACAACCAATCAACCTGAAGAAAGATTTCAAAATATGAGGAAGCACATTTATCTTGAAGGGAACAAAACAAAAAAATAAACAAAACAACACTGAAAGATGAAAGCAGAATATGCAATAATTCAAGCAAATGAAAAATCTATTGTTAAGAAAATGGCCAGCAACAAAGCTATGGGAAAGTAACTGGAATCTTTTAGAAGCAGCATTTGGTCTCATTGTGAGACATGGGATAGTCACACTTCACCAAACTTCAGGTTGCTTCTGGAGGTCACTACTGTAATTTTGAGGGAAAGCTGGTGGCGGGACCATATCTGCATATGCTGATTTTTATTTATTTGCAAATTCCCACATGGGGAAGTAATTTCAAATACTGAGTCCAGTTGCCCAGTTTAAGAGCCGGGAAGAGGCAGGAAGGTGGCCATAAGTGGGCCTGGGGCTAGGACATCACTGCTCAGAAAGTCTCTGAGACACTAGGAGGAGGACTTGGGAAGGACAGCAGGAAGGGAGAAAACAGTGAGAAAGGGCAAGGAAAGGGGGTTTTGAGGTAAACACCATGAATCTGTGCAACCTAGTCCACCTTTTCCTTAGCAAAACTCTTATCTTGGCATCCAGGCCCCTGTGACATGTGGCCCTGTGCCCCAACGCCACTTTGCTTACCACTCTGCACTGAAGCTTTGTGGCTTTCCTTGTCTTCACCTCAGGGTCCTCACCCTTCAGTTCCCTCTGCCTAAAGTGCTCTTCCCAGGCTCTGACTGGCCAGCTCCTGCTTCTCACTCAGGTCTCAGCCCACAGCTCACCACAGCAGAGTGACCTTCCCTGCCCAACCTGTTGGAGTTGCCACCCGCCCTTCTCTGGTTCACTTTCCATCACACCACCATTCCCATCATCTGTCTTCCCTGTTACGTATGCCCAAATGGTCTTTGTCATTGTCCTCCTTCACTGGGGAGAAGAGGGACAGAACATTGTCCTGCTCAGCACTGTGTCCCAATTCATGATAATTAGTTCCTACCAGTTCTTCTTTCAAAATGTCTCTTCTTCCAGAATGTTCCAAAATGCCTCCATGTTTATTCCCCTAACTACAGTCTTAAGCACAGTCTCTCATCTCTTCACTCCTAAATAAACATAATTATTTCCTAAATAATTACCCAGACCCTTGCTCTGGCCCTTTCCACTCATTACTTCCAAATGTATCTTCTTAAAACATCATCTTTGTTATGACTCTCCCTGTGATGGCTTTGTCAATGCCTACCAGCCAAGGCCACAGGGACACAGCTGTAGTTGAACACCTTGGGTTTCTTCCTCCTTGTAGTGGGGAGAACATGCACCTGGGAAATCATGGGCGTCCACCCGATGAGTGAGAGAAAGAACCTGTTGTATGATTTGGCTTTGGTTGGGTGAAGTGGGGTACACTCTAGATTGGACGTTGTCAGAAAGCAGGAGTAATTCTATGACTGCATCTCTCAATAAAGCCTATCTATAAGGAGAGACACTTAGAATGAGGATAAATTTGTAATTAATAAAGAAGCAGCAGCCACTCATTTGGGGTGTTGGTATTTTGCAAGTAGCAGAGTGACCTCATTTTGTCTGTGCTCAGATAAAATTATGAAGTGGCCTTGCTTTTTCTCATTTTATCATGATCTCAGAATGACCTTGTCTGAGATTGGGATTCTATGAGATTGTTTATATCTAATAGGAGACTAACACATCTAGCTGCAAAAGTCGAGCGCACTTCTGAATATCAGGGACTATCTTTGTTTTCTTTCTTATTCCTCCCTTTCGGCCAAGGGCAGACAAAGTCAGGCTGCAGGACATTAATCATGATATCCAGATTTTCACCATTGCCAAGATACTGTTGATTAGGATCAGAGGAGTGCCAGGTGAATCTCATCTGTGGTTGATCTAGGGTTGCTCTTTCCTCCTTCTGTTGTGGGATGAGTTGTCAAACCTCTGTCCTGACAATGGCAGCACAGAAGCATTTAAGACTCTGGACAGGATATACCAGCCAACTGCAACACAGACAATTATCAGAAGCAAAATGACAATTAGTTTTTATAATAGGGCTGGAAGCCAAGGGACTAGAATATGAAACCTAGGCAATGAAAACATGTCCTATAATCCACCTGAGAGAGCCAGATGGCTTTTTCTCTTAGCTTAGTCATAGACTGTTCTATTTACCCTCAAGTATTTATTTAGGTGCAACCGAAGTGTTTGCTGTGGCACACACTCCCCTTTGGCTGGCTTAACAGAAAATCGAGGGTTACATGACTATCCATGACAACTCTAGCTAATGAGTTTAGACTAGTTCTTTGGGTTTCCAGAGCAGTAGTATCACTTTTGATTTCTGCTAAAGTCAGAGACAAGTTTAAAGCCACTTTTCTAATTGTATTATTCCTATTGTAGGAATCACAGATTGCACAGTACATGTGAAGAAGGAATGAGATATTCCTTCCAGAAGTTCTCTCAAACAATCTGTGCTTGGCTAATTTTGGAGGCTTCTGGGTATCCTTCTCAAGGAAATAGGTTGGAAGGATGGTAGTTTTAAATATCTGGAAATCTCTGATGATTGCTCCAAATACAAAGGATCAGTGAGTGTGAAGAAGAGAGGTACAAATCTGATGTCCATTTCAGTAGTACCCTGAGTGGAGCACAGATTGAATTCCTGCAAGACGGACAAATTTCTTGAGTGGAATTAAACAGTTCCTGCAAAGCATGCTGAAGTATCCCTGTAGAGAAAAAAAAAATCATAATCAGGATAGCCCTGATATTAGTGTCTATTTCCTATTGACTAGGCTTTGCTGATAGGATTATAATTTTTTCAGCAGAAGCATTTCATTGATATAAAGTCAAGATCCAGTTTTTGCAAGATTGGAGGTTGGGATTAATGATTTGAGGGAAACTCAAGTCCCAGCAAAGGTTCTATACCAGGGAATCTTTCTTCTGAAGTGTTTAAAGGGATATAGCTATTATATTTTTGTCCATAGGGTCAATTAAGGGATTACAGATTCAGCAATCCATTCGCTTCAGAGCAGCAGCTGTTGTCTGGGAAAAACATAAAGAATTTTACTTTTCCTTAAGGGATAGAAAAGACCACAGTGGTCAAAAATAAAAGGATAAAAATGAAGGATTATGGGAAAGGCATGGTGGTTCACGCCTGTAATCCTAGCTCTTTGGAAGACTAAGGCAGGAGGATCACTTGAGGCCAGGAGTTGGAGACCAGCCTGAGTAAGATTGAGACCCCGTCTCTACTAAAAATGGAAAAGATTAGCCAATCAACTAAAAATGAAACAAAAAATTAGCCGGGTGTGGTGGCTCGAGCCTATAGTCCCAGCTACTCGGGAGGCTGAGGCAGGAGGATTGCTTGAGCCGAGGAGTTTGGGGTTGCAGTGAGCTATAATGACAGAAGTGCTCTCTAGCCCAGGTGACAGAGAAAGACCCTGTCTTAAAAAAAAAAAAAGGATTATATTAATGTTCTAGAAGGTGTTAAAGTGGTGTAATAGACAACACTGTAAAGAGAAATCAGAAAATTGCTGCAGAATCTGAAAATTCATCTTGTTCCATCATTTTTTTTTTTTTTTTTTTTGAGACAGGGTCTCACTCGGTTGCCTGGGCTAGAGTGCCATGGTGTCAGCCTAGATCACAGCAACCTCAAACTTCCTAGGCTCAGGCAATCCTTCTGCCTCAGCCTCCTGAGTAGCTAGGATTACAGGCATGCACCACCATGCCCGGCTAAATTTTTCTGTATATTTTTAGCTGTCCAAGTAATTTCTTTCTATTTGTAGTAGAGACGGAGTCTTGCTCTTGCTCAGGCTGGTCTCGAACTGCTGAGCTCAGATGATCCACTTGCATCGGCCTCCTAGAGTGCTAGGATTACGCGGGTGAGCCACTGCATCTGGCCTCGTTTCATCATCTTGAGTAGAAGCTGTCCACTTCTGAGCTCCGTTATTTGTTCCATCATCTTGGATAGATGCTGTCCATTTCTGGTGCTGACTTTCAGAGGATTCCCAAGAATCCTCAGTTTAAGGTCTCAGATGGAATGGATGTTCAGTAGTCAGGAGGAAGTCATGTATACCCTTTAAGCTGGGAAACATGAATGTAAGGCCCATTGCCTTAGAATTTTCCTACTATGTTGTTTGTTAACAGTACCTGATCAGGCCCTTTCTATTGAGGTCCAAGTGCAATTTTTCTCTAGTGTCTTTTCCAGAAGACTAAATCTCCATATTATAGATTATGCAGAAGTTATATAAGAGGGTGGTTTGGAAATGCAGCTTTTGCCTGTTGATGAAGTAATTAATCATACCTGCTTCTAAGAAGGTAGTGTATTAGTTTCCTAGGGCTACCAAAAGAGAGTTCCCCAAATTGGGTGGCTTAAAACGACAGAACAATAACTCTGGAGGCTACAAACCTGAAATCAAAGGTGTTGAAGAGCCATTTCCCCTCTGAAGACTCTAGGGAAGAATACTTTCTCTCCTTAACTTTTGGTGGTTGCCAGCAATCCTTGGGTTTCCTTGGCTTGTAGAAGCATCAGTCTAGTCTCTGCTTCCATTGTCACGTGGCCTTCTTCCTGGTGTGTCTCTGTGTTCAAATTTCCCTCTTTTTTAAAAGGACACCTGTCCTTGGATTAGGGCCCACTATAATCCAGTGTGCCCTAATCTTAACATGATTGCATCTGCAAAGATCCTATTTCCAAATAAGGTTACATTCATAGCTATCAGGGGTTGGGACTTGAACATGTCTTTTTAGAAGAGACAATTCAAGCTACAACAGGTAGAATATAAGATTGGGATGAAATTCCAAAAAAACATGGGACAATCTGTTATTAAGTCATAAAGAGATCATCTGTGGGTTTCAGAGGGGATTCACCTTATAGACATTAGAGCTAATGGTAATACCTTGGGCCGTGGGAGTTTAGGGTTTCTTAGTACTTTGCTAATTTTATTTTAGAATTCCACTAGTTCTATTTTTTCTGAGGATTGTGGATGATAAATTTCTGAGTAAAAGACAAAACTTTACAGAGTTCCTTATTAAAAGTACAAATAAAATAAATGTCCCTCTCACTAGAGAGGTAAGTGGGAATTTCCCAAGCTGGAAAAAGAAAAGCAAGATTTGTTGGTTTGTTTGTTTTGTGTTGTGTTGTTTTTGCCATAGTAAGAGTGGTAGCTCTGTCAAGAATATTCAATCCACTTGCTCTGAGAATAAATAGACACTAACCAGAATGTATGCATAACCCATTGCAGGAGGCATTTATATGAAGTCCATCTGGAGTGTTCAAAGGGCCTTAGAGGTTTGGTTCCTGTCCATGTCTGGTCTTTACAGTTTTGCCAGGATTGTGTCACTGGAAGGTAGGAGATGTTTTGGAAACAGCCTCAGCAATAGCTCTAAAATTAGCCCACTTATGTTATTCTAACACTGTTGCCAATTTATTTCTGCTATTATATATAGTATGAAGAATCTTTGCTAAACTCCGTTTTCAGTTTTTTGGCACTACCAGTTGACCATGCTAAAAGCACCAAATATTACCTGTATGCAATGAGCATCTTAATTTTTTCCACTGGCTTTTTTCCAAATCAGGAGCTTGTCTCTGGCAGTTAATAATAGCCTCTTTGAATTCCTCTAAGGTCTGTCTTTTCTGTGTTATTATGGGAACAATTATGTTTGGTTAATGTTGCCTTTTTTGGCGTAACGGTCAGCTAAAGCATTTCCATGAGATTCAGGGTCTTTTCACTTGAATGACCTGCCACTGTCATTATAGCTACTTCCTTAGGTAAAAACGAAGCATTAAAAGTTCTTTAATTATGTTGTCCAGGTTTTATAAAGGATCCTGTTGATATATGAAAATCTCTTTGTTTCCGAAGCATTTCAAAGTCATGGACTAACTCCCAAATATATCTATGATCAGTACAAATATTTGCTCTTTTATTTTTTCCAATTGCTTTACCCAGCAAGGGCAATTAATTCAGCCATCTGAGCTGATTCGATTTCTGGGAGTGGTTTATACTCCAAAACCGAATTCAGGTTTGTGATAGTATAATCTGCTTTATAATTTCAAACTTCTATTTTTAAAAAGAAACCATCCACAAACAAAATTAATCCAGGGATATCCTGGGAATTGGTAACAAATTTCTATAAGATATAGGTAGATCTGCTGGGCACAGTGGCTCACGCCTGTAATCCTAGCGCTTTTGGAGGCAGAGGAGAGAGGATGGCTTGTGGTCAGGAGTTTCAGACCAGCCTGAGCAAGAGTGAGACCCTGCTTTGACAAAAATAGAAAAATTAGCCAGACATGGTGGTGGCACACCTGTAGTCCCAGCTACTCAGGAGGCTGAGGCAGGAGGATCTCTGGAGTCCAGGAGTTTGAGGTTGCAGTGAACTACAATGACACCACTGCACTCTAGCCCAGGCAACAGAGGGAGACTCTGTCTTAAAAAAAAAAAATGTAGGTAAATCTATAAGCAGACTTAAGCTGTTGTGAAGTTCTCCTGCAGGTAAAGCAAGGGGAGTGGCTGGTTTTAGTGTGCTGCAGTGACAGTGATATTTGAAAGAGAAAGCAGAGTATTTCATAGGATGTCAGGTGACTACCTGAGAAATGCTGAATATTTTCCATCAATAAAAGAGTATGTGGATGGGCACGCTTGTAGCTCTGGCCTGGGCAATGCAAAGGCAGTGTATGTAACCAAAATGTTTGTAGCCCCATAATATTCTGAAATCTAAAACCAGAGCATGTACTTGGGGAACCATTAAATTTAGTGACAAAACTGGAACTAAGTCAGCTGAGGCTTCTATAACTTTGCTGCTGCTGCTATAGTTTGCAGACAAGGGGACTATGTCTTAGCAGCGGGATGCAATAAAAGACTCAAGTAAGCAATGGGACCCTGCTGCTTCCCAGGTGATCGAGTCAATATGCCCAGTGTTCAGACCTGTCATGAACAACATAGGGAAAGGGTTTATGATAATGAGGCAACCCCAGGTTTGGGGGCTGTTGCAGAGCTTTTTTTTTTTTTTTTTTTTAAGTTTCAGAGGGCTCAAAGGCACATTCATGTTTATCAACGTAGCGAAGAGGTTGAGGTCCTAAGGACTTAATTCTCAGGGGATGGAATGGCAGAAAAGGTCGGTATCCATTGCCCATAATATATAGTCATGTGAGGAATCCTCAACGTTGTTTTGTAATAGTTGATTTGGGAAAATTCTGGGTAGTCAGTAATTTTTATCTAGAGAGGTTTGCCTTCTTGTGCTATTGTATGCCCTTAATAATGAACGTTTTGTTATTATTATTGTTGCAGCAGAATTTTAATTTCTCTTTGAAGGCTTTATGTCTTTTCTGAACTAAGGTCTTTAATAAATACACAGAATCAGTCTTAAAGCTCTGCTCGTTTTTTTGAACACAGTAAAAGATCATCTACATGTTATATTAGAATAGAGTCACGAGGAAATTTGGAATCCTTGAGGTCCCAGCTAAGAACCTGAGACAAATAAGAGGGGAGTGTCAGCAAATCCCCCAGGCAAAACAGTGCAGGTACAGTATACTGTTGATTTTCCCACAAGGAGGAACATAAATATCGACTGCTTGGATCTAATGGATGCTAAAAAACCTGAGCCCATCACAGTGCAGTGAGTGGCTTCAGATAGTATTGAAGACAAAACAGAATTTGATGTAAGGACCACTGGGAAAAAAGGAATCACAATCTTATTTATGGCCCTCAGGTCTTGCATACATCAATATCTATGCCTGTGAGGCCTTTACTGAGCAACACTGCAGTATTGCAAGGGCTGGTGCAAGGAATAATGAGTCCCTGGTTTATAAAAACTTCCACAGTGGGCCTCAGTCCTTTCTTAGCTTCAGATTGTAAACAGTACTGAGGAAGAACCAGAAAGGGTTTAGAAAAGTGAATTTCTACTTTGATGGCTTTGGTCCCTAGAATTCTTCCCTTATCAGAAACTGTTGTCCTGGAGAGAATCAGGGACCTTACCTGATTCTCCAAATTGAGATTAAGCATATAGGGACAAGCAAAGTGCCACATAAATTGCACCATTAAAGGATCACCCTTGGGAGAGTCTTCAGGTGTTTTTAGAAATAGTCCATCTGAGGAACATTTGAGTTGGCAGTTCTGTTTACATAAAAGAGTCCTCCCAATGAAATTTATAGGTTTGATGTCACAAAGAAATGTATTGACTAGTGAGGGGGCCAAGAGTTGTAGCCACACACTGGGTAATGGGAAGCATTTGAGCTCTGATTGAAATTCCTGAATAGCTTAATGACTCTGAGGAAGAGGGGTAGAAGTTGTGGAAGACAGAGTAGCACTCGTATCTATCAGTTTGCTTTCTCTGTCTATTGTTAATGATAATCCTCCTTATTGATTTAAAGGAATCATTAGAAATTGGGTACTACAATATCCCTCAGAGTCCTTCCGTCATTCCTGTTTGGAATAACAAGGAGGAAGCATTGGCTCTGTTTCACTGTAGTTAAGGTAGGCTGGTTATTTCTCTGGTGTCCCCTCCCTTGTTAAGGACAGTTGGCTGTCTGTATCTGTGGGTGACATACATGGATTTAACAAGCCTTGGATTGAAAATGTTAGGGAAAAAAGCAATGAAAAATATATAATAACAGTACAGCAATTTAAAAAATACAAATTTAGAAACATAGAGTATAACAAATATTTACATAGTATTTACATTGTATACATTGCATTAGGTATTATGAGTAATCAAGAGGTGATTTAAAGTATATGTGAGGGTGTGCATAGGTTATATGCAAATCCTATGCCATTTTCTATAAGGGACTCAAGCACCTGTGGATTTTGGTATCCTCTGTGGGGGGGCCGAGAACCAAGTGGAGGACTCTACTAGCAAGTGTCTTTATCAAAGGGAAAGTTTTTATTGTCTCTTGAGGGAGAGGAGGATAGATTTAATTGCTTTAATTGTAACACGATGTGCTCTATTTTTTTCATTTGTTTGTTTTCCTTTTGGGTATCTAAAGCCTCTTCAGCCAAATGTTGAAGTGCAGGCAATGTGGAAATTTTTGAACCAATTTTTTTTGTTTATGTTTCATATCCATGATTTCTGGCTTTAAATCACCGACAACAAAAGGTGGAAAGGGCGTTAGAAATGCCAACACCAGGTGTTAAACCAGAATGCCGTCTGAACGTGCTCATTAGTCTGTCACCGAAGTCTCTTTGGATTCATTCTTTTAAAGATGCAAGACTAAATCAAGGTCCAGTTTATTTAGCAGGAAAGTATTACGTTATAGTTCCAAAAGGTTTTCACTCATTTGCTGTACTTTAAGGTGCCCTGGTTGAGTAAAATACATTCTATTATATTTTCATTCTTTCATTTTTCATTATATTTTCATGAGTTTTATGTGTAAATTCACATGCAGTTCTAAGCAATAATACAGGAGTCTTGTGTATCTTTTACCCAGTTCTTTCCAGTGGTAACACCTTGCAAATGATAACACAATTTCACAAAGATACTGACATCGGCATAATCCACCCATCTTGTTCAGATACCCCCTGTTTTACCTGCACTGATTTGTGTGGGTGTGTGCTCTTAGTTCTATACACTTTTATCATATGTGCAGGTTTGTGTATTCGCCACCACAGTGAAGCTACAGAACAGTTCCATCATCACAAGGTCGCCTCCCTCCCACACCCTTCTTCCAAACTCCTTACCCCTGGCCACCAATCAGGGCTGTGCTCCATGCAGAAAGCAGGTCTGAGGGGTTTCGGCAGATGGGTTACTCCCCCTCACACTCAGGGGCAGCCACAAGGCCTGTCACTGCTGGGAACACAACAGACAGGAAGGGACACTTGAGAAAGGCGAGTGTTTGAACAAAGACCATCTGGAATAAGCAGTAATCATCAGAGAAATGGTCAAGTACTTTGTCTGGAATTACATAAAGCTTCAGCAACTGATCTAAGTACGAAGGACCTCACTTTATTGACGTATATCGTTTTTATGAGAGACCAGCCTTTATTTTTATGGCTTAGTTAATGGACTTCTAGAAATAAAAATTGAATATAGAGAGCAACATTTACCACTCGTGCAACATTAGAAAAATCTCTAACAGCCTTTCATCTTTCTTCTCTCTTGCCCTCCTTCCATCTCCCCTTCTTTCCTCCATTTCTCCCTCCCTCCTTCCTTCCACCCACATTTATTTACTGAATGTCTACTATGGGCTAGACATTACACTGGGTATTGCAAAGAAAGAGATAAAAGATGGAGACCCCTGCCCTTGCAGTCTAGCTCACCGTCTGGTGCCATTAAAGTTTTGCACACAGGCGATTACCAGGTGGTGTAGGAAGGGGCAGGATGAGACTCCATGTAAGGTGCTTTGGGAGTCAAAGGCAGGCCCCTCACCCAGATGGGGGGACAGAGAGTAATCAAGGAAGGTTGGATTTGGGGGTGGCTAGATGATGCCAGAGTAAGTTTTGAAAGCTAATAAGAAATTGGCTGAGTGAAATTTGAGAAAGGTGGTCTAGGGAGTGGGAAGAGGATATGCCCGGAGGAGGAGGCATTCAAGTCTGGCTTGTTCAAGGAACCCCACTGTTGGTTTTTTTTTTTTTTTTTTTTTGAGACAGAGTGTCACTCTGCTGCCCGGGCTAGAGTGAGTGCCCTGGCATCAGCTAGCTCACAGCAACCTCAAACTCCTGGGCTAAAGCGATCCTACTGCCTCAGCCTCCCGAGTAGCTGGGACTACAGGCATGTGCCACCATGCCCAGCTAATTTTTTTCTATATATTTTTAGTTGTCCAATTAATTTCTTTCTATTTTAAGTAGAGATGGGGTCTCGCTCTTGCTCAGGCTGGTTTCGAACTCCTGATCTTGAGCAATCCGCCCGCCTCGGCCTCCCAGAGTGCTAGGATTACATGTGTGAGTCACCGTGCCCGGCCCCACTGTTGGTTTTGAAGATAGAGTGGGCCACAGGCAAGGACCAGAGAGAAGCCCCTAGCTGCTGACTATGACCCCCGACCAACAGCCAGCAAGGAAACAGGGACCTCAGCCCTATATAGCTGCATGAAACTGAATTCTGCCAGCAACCCAAAAGAACTTGGAAGTGTATTCTTCCCTAGAGCACCCAGACAAGAGCCCAGCCAGGCTGACACCCTGATTTCAGCTCCTGAGTAGAGAACCCAGTCAAGTCTGCCTGAACTTCTGACCCACAGAACTGTGTGGTAATAAAAGGGTGTTGTTTTAAACCATCAAATTTGTAGCAATTCATTACAAAGCGGTAGAAAACTAATACACCCTATTAAGGTGTCAGCTAGTAATTCCTTATGTGTTTTTAATTAGGAGACCTGGAGGAAGGCAAACTTATATGTGCAAATATATGAATCTCTATTTTAAGCACCTGGTTGAAGAGGGAGATATTTTGGGTTGAGGGGTATGTCAGCATCTGTTCCCCTTTTTTATAAAGCTAACACAGTCAGCTGGGCATAGTGGCATGTGTCTGTAGTCCCAGCTATTCAGGAGGCTGAGGCAGGCGGATCGCTTGAGCCTAGGAGTTTGATGTTGTAGTGAGCTATGATCGTGCCACTGCCCTCAAGTCTGGGCAACAAAGCAAGACCCTGTCTCGAGAAAAAAGAAAGCAAAAAAAAAAAAAAAAAAAATTAAAGCTGACACTGATGGTGTGGGAGAGAACATATAGCTCCTATGCATATACAAAAACACTAAGACACTTAAAATTGGTTTGGTTAATAATTGTTAAGGCTTTTAAAGATCATCTTTGCTGTACTGACGAGCTCTGAAAATTCACCTGTTTTTAATGAAATATGTGAAGAAAAGTCATAAATTGTGAAAGGCAATTACAAGTTGCTTTGTGAACTGGCTTGTGTAATCCTGATATACAAAGGGGTCTGTCCGTCTTGGTCCATCTTATGTTGCTATACAGAATATCACAGACTACATAATTTATACAAAGTAGAAGCTTCTTTGACTCACAGTTCTGGAGGCTGGGAAGACTGAGATCGAGGGCCACATCTGGTGACGGCCTTCTTGCTGCCTCATCCCATGGAGGATGGATAGAGGGCAAGTGAGTGCAGAGAGAAAGCACAAGGGATGCACTCCCTTTTATAACAACCTGCTCTCTTTAGATAATGACATTAATCCATCACCTCTTATTAGGCCCCACCTCCGAACACTGTTGCATTGGAAATTAAGTTTCCAACACATGAACTTTGGGGGACACATTAAAACCATAGCAGGGTCTCATATAGTGACCTGGGAAAAGATACCAATGAAAAATTTGCCCTGAGCTATCCAATGACCCTTTTGGAGGTGAAACACTGCATTAGAAGCTAAATAATTTAAATCTAAAATGCATATTCAAGTAATGCCTTTTAGATTGGTACAAATGAAAAGGAAGAGTCCAATACATTTATTAGGGCAATTGCAGTGCCAGATTCTGCCCACAGGGGTTTGTCATTCTCTTTACCTGAGTCTGGAGGTGGCGTACATTTTCAGAATGAGTCTCATAGAAAAATCGACAGGAAGTGTTGATCCAATGGGAAAGGACTGACGTGCAGAGACTCAGACTCGGCTCTCTGTCAGAATCTGCCAGACTGTCAGGATCACTTAACCAGATGGAAGGGGCCTCCCTGAATGTGGGGAATAGTTTCCTGAACACTGACATTCATCATAGCAGTGCCCATGGCCCACCTCCCCACACTGTTATGGAATCTATATGAATTAAAAGAAATCAGGCAAATCTAAAGACTTTATTCTACCATGTTTCTCTTCTCGCTCCCTCCCTTCCACCCTCCTCCCCACACTATGACTTAGGTACACATGACAGCCAGCAGGTCTTTCCTTCCATCACCCCCACTTGTAGGGAAACAAGCTGGGCCCACAAAGGAGGGGGGGCAACAGGAAGAGAATTGATGAAAAACTCTAACAGTCCTCTTATTTCCTGCCCAATTTGAGGTGGGGTTATGTGGCTACAGAGGAGCAAGGAGAATGAGAAGAACCCAAATCTGCTCTACTTACTACTTTTGTCTTTGTGTTCTGGAATCATCTGGAAGCTCTGTGAGCAGAGTGGAGGAGAGGGGCTGAGTGCCCGCACCCTTATCACTCCTCAGCTGTGGGAGCCTGAAGAAGATGCACAGCTCCAGTTTCCCCATAGGTGAGCCAACCTCAGACAAGACCTGGAGTCCTCCGCCCTGTGTCCTGCATGTTGCTCAGGAGTGGCAGGTACACGCGCACCAGTGTAATACATGAAATGCCACCATGGGAAGGGAGGGCAGGGTCATCTAGCCCAAGTGCCTGATCTTCCCGAGGTGGAGACCACAGCCTAGAGAAGTTAATGCACTTTTTCAAGATCAAAGGGATAATTTAGCCGCAGCAACCTCTGGGCATCAGGTTCCTCAGCT
>CAUYRT010037680.1:0-46353 GCA_963574885.1 Lepilemur ruficaudatus
TCCCAGCTACTCGGGAGGCTGAGGCAGAAGGATCGCTTGAGCCCAGGAGTTTGAGGTTGCTGTGAGCTAGGTTGATGCCACGGCACTCTACAGCCTGGGCAACAGAGTGAGACTCTGTCTCAAAAAAAAAAAAAAAAAAAATGAAATGGTGCCAATACTCTACCACCTCTGCCAGAAAATAGAAGCACAGACAGGACTTTTTAACTCATTCTATGGAGGCCAGTATTATACTGATATCTAAACTAGCCAAAGACATTTCAAGAAAAAAAAGCTATAGACCAATATCTCTTATGAACATAGACACAACAATGTTCAACAAAATATTACTAAATTGTATCTTACCAAGTATATAAAGAATTATACACCATGACCAAGTTCTAGGATTTATTCTAGATGTGCAAGGCTAGTTCATCATTCAAAATCAATCAATATAATCCACCACATCAAAGGGATGGAAAGAAGAAAAATCAGATGATTATAACAACTGATGCAAAAAAGGTGTATGACTTAACCCAACATCCATTCATATTTTTAAGAAACTCTCAGAAAACAAGGATAAGGAGTAATTTTCTAAACTTGGTAAACAATGTCTAAAAACAATCATATAGCTACCATCATATTTAATGATGAGAGAATGGACCCGTTCTCCCTAGAACTGAGAACAAGGCGAGCATGTCTCTCCATTATTGTTCACATTGTACTGGGAGTCTAATTAGAGCCGTAAGAGGAGAAAGAGTAAGAAGAGTTATATAGATTAGAAATTAAGAAATAAAACTGTCTTTATTCTCCCACGACATTATAGACTATGTAGAAAAATCCCGAAGACTCTACCAAAACCCTCCTGGAAGTAATAAGCAAATATAGCAAAATTATAGGACACAGATTACCAGATAAAAGTAAGTACTTTCTTATGTACTACCAATGAAGGACTGAAATTTCAAATTAAAAATCAATACCATTCACCACACACCAAAAGATTGAAGTACTCAAGCATAAATCTAACAAATTATGTAGAGAATCTCTATGCCAAAAACTACAAAATGCTAATAAAAGAAATCAAAGATGTCAATAAATGAAGATCTATTCCATACTCATGGATTGGAAGACTCAATATTATTAAAATATCAATTCTTTTTAATGTGATATATGGATTCTACACAATCCCAATCAAAATTCCAACAAGCTATTTTGTAAATATCAACAAAATGAATAAAGGTTGTACAGAAAGGCAAAGGATATTTGCAAGGTGCAAAGGAGAAGCACAGGGTAATTTTTAGGGTGGTAAAACTCTTCTGTGTGGAAACGTAGTGATGAAATCATGACATTATGCGTTTATCAAAATCCATAGTCTATTTCTGGGGGATTTTTAAAATTAATATTTAATTTTTAAAATTAATAATTGCATAAATGTACCATATGATGTTTTGACACGTGTATACAATGTGGGATGATTAAATCAATTTAATTAACATATTCATCACCTTACATTATTTTTTGTAGTGAGACACTTGAAATTTTCTCCCTTAGTTATTTTGCAATATTCAATATGTTCTTATCGACTGTTGTCACCCTGCTGTGCAACAGATCTCAAAACCTATCCCCCTGTCTAAATGAAACTCTGTACCCTGTCACCAGCAAGTTCCCATTTCCTCTGCCCACCCCATCCCCAGCCTCTGGTAACCATCTTTCTACACTCCACTTCCATCAGTTCAACATTTTTAGATTCTACATGTAAGTGGAGTATTTATCTTTCTGTGCCTGGCTTATTTCACTTAGCATAACATCCTCCACGTTCATCCACATTGTCTTTATTCTTTAGAGCAGTTTTAGGTTTACAGAAAAATTGTCCAGAAGGTACAAAGATTTACCGTATACCTCCGTGCCCCACAACATCGTAGCCTCACCATTATCAACAACCCCCAGTGGACTAGTACATGTGTTACAATCAACGTGGTAATATCTACACTCATGTCATTATTACCCAAAGTTCATAGTTTACCTACGGATTTACTCTGGGTTTTGGAAAATGTATAATAATATCTTTTTACCATTATAATACCATACAGAATAGTTTTATTGCCCTATAAATCCTCTATACTCTATTGATCCTCCCTCCTCCCTTAACGCTTGATAGCCATTGATCATTTTACTCTCCTCATAGTTTTGCCTGTTCCAGAATGTCTTATAGTTGGAATCACACAGTACGTATCCTTTTCAGATTGTAGGCTTTCACTTAATAATATGCGTTTAGATTTCCTCCCTGTCTTTTCATGGCTTGATAGCTCATTCCTTCTTAGTGCTGAATAATATTTCATCGTCTGATGTGGCACAGATTATTTATTCACTCACCTACTGAAATACATCTCGGTTGCCCCCAAGTTTTGTCAATTAGGAATAAAGTTGCTATAAATACCTGTGTGCAGGTTTTTGTATGGGCATAAGTTTCAGCTTGTTAGAGTAAATACCAAGAAGTGTGATTGCTTAATTTTATGATAAGAGTATGTTAATTTTGTACAAAACAGCCAGACCATCTTCCAAAGTGGCTATACAATTTTGCATTCCCACCAGCAATGAATGAGAGTTCCTGTTGCTCCACCTCTTTGCCAGCATTTGGTGTTGTCAGTGTTCTGAATTTTGGCCAATCTACTAGGAGTGTAGTGGTATTTCATTGTTTTAATTTGCATTTCCCCGATGACATGTGATGTTGAGCATGTTTCATGTGCTTATCTGCCATTTGTCTATCTTCTTTGGTGATGTGTCTGTTAAAAGCTTTGGCCCATTTTACAGTCAGGTTGTTTATTTCTTACTATTAATTTTAAGAGTTCTTTGTATAGTTTGAATAATAGTCCACATCCTTTATCAGCTATATCTTTTCCCAATATTTTCTCCCAGTCTGTGACTTTACTTCTCATTTTCTTGAGAAGACAGTGTCTTTTGCACAGAAGTTTTAATTTTAGTGAAGCCCAGTTTATAAATTACTTCTTTCATAGTTCATGACTTTAGTATTGTGTTTAAAAAGTCATTGGCATACCCAAAGTCATCTAGTTTTTCTCCTATGCTGCCTTCTAGGAGTTTTATAGTTCTGTGTTTATATTTACAATTATGATCCATTTTGAGTTACTTATTGTGGAGAGTGTAATGTCTGTGTCTAGATTCATTTTTCTGCATGTGGATGTGTGGTTGTTCCAGCACCATCTCTTGAAAAGACTATCTTTGTTCCATTGTATTGCCTTTGCTTCTTTGTCAAAGATCAGTTGACTATATTTATGTGGGTCCAATTCTGGGCTCTCTATTTTGTTCCTTGATCTATTTGTCTATTCTTTCACAAATATCATGGTGTCTTGATAACTGTAGCTTCCTTGGAAGTCTTAAAGTAGGATAGTGATAGTCCTCTGACTTTGTTCTTCTCTTTCTATAGTGTGTTAGCCATTCTGGGTCATTTGCCTCTCAAAATAAACTTCAGGGTCAGTTTTTTGACATACACAAAATAACTTGCTGGGATTTTAATTGAGAAAAACCCATAGAAATTTATACTATAGGTGAACCTTAATGTTTGAAACTTTTAAAGAATAATGTGTGAGGTTTAGATATCTTAGGATGGAATGTACAATGTGACAGAAGGATGTAACCATGCAGGTCATTACTCAAGTTGAAGTCCAGCCTTCTTCCCACGGCTGTCCACAGGTGGGCAAGGGCCTTGGGGCTGAGAAAGTCACTAGCAGAAGCTCTGGAGCTGGTGGATTAGTGACCTCCCTTCCTTTCTGTCATTGCAGTCTATGGCTGAGGTCAAGGGGATGGTGGAAGCAGAGCTTAGGATCTTCCATGTTGTACCAAGCCCCCAAGCTGACAGGACAACTTCCCAATGTGCCAGGCACAGACCCTGGTTCTTCTCCCCAGGTGAAAGCTCCAGGACTGCAGGCGACCTATAGGCCTCCCCCACCACCCTCGAGTGGGGGCCAGACGCAAACCCAGTTCCAAGTGGCCAACTCGATGCCAGCTGGCTTGATACATAGAGCAGGCTTTACTGTCCCCATCACCTGTGAATAGGTTTGCCCAGATGCTCAGTTACATTTCAATTTTAAATAAACAGCAAAAAATATTATAATGTAAGCATGTCCCAAATATTTCACGGAACATATTTACACTGAAAACGTATTTGTTGTTTGTCTGAAATTCAATCTGACATGCGCATCCTGTGTTTTTATTTATTAAATCTGCGAACCTTGCCTATGAAGTCGATCTGCCTTTACATGGAACCACAGACAAGGGCTCTGGTGGCTGGGCCACTGCTCCGGATTTCTCCTGTAAGGGGCAGACGATAGGCAAGGATCAAGCTTAAGGCCCTGCCTCCAAACCACCCCTCACTGCTACCTCAGCCTTAGCGCCAGGCTGTGGCTCCCACCTGCCCCAACCATATCAGCTCAAAACAGCCTTGGGCTTCCCTGAATGTCTTCATTTTAGTGGTTCTCATTGGCAGCTCCTAGTTTCCCAGCCTTCGTGTGTTTCTACAGTTTCTCAACATTTATCCCGCAGGAGGCAGATACCAACACCAGCTGGTCGGCCATCCTGGCAGGAACTTGAGCTCTGGACTGTTTTTAAAGGACACTGTATTGATTTATTATGTTGGTGATACATTCAAAGATGTGAACGTGGAAAAAAGGATGAAAGCTAATATTAATAGTGACTGATCCTGAGGAGTGGGAGTTGGGGTAATAGCTATTTTCATTTTTGCACATTTCTGCTATATAAGGATAAACATCCTACTTCCCCCCATCGAAATACCCCTTCTATTACACACTGAATTCATACATTCTTCTCTTCTGTTCCATTGATGTCTTTGTCTGATCACATCATTGTAATTGCTAGAGCTTTATATTACATGCTGGTTTCTGATACAGCAGGTCCTACTCTTTGTTTTCAATGTTTTCTGGTTATTCTTGTGCATTTTGTTGTTGTTGCTGTTGTTAGGTATACCTGGGTATCTTAGAGTTTTTGTGTTCAGAGTCAGACCCCTTTTTTTTGGTCATATTTTCTAATTACTTAAAGGTAATGCATGAAAATTGTTGATTTCTGTACCTTGGTCTTGCACCCAACCACCTTGCTAAACTTTATCCCCATTTTAAAGATTGAGGAAACCAAGCCTCAGAAAAGTTAAGTCACATGATGAATGAGAGGCAGAGCCAGGCTCCAAGGACCTACCAACCTCGTTTCAGAATCTGCGCTCTTCCCCCCAGTGCTAGGGAGGTGTGGTCTCGCCCAAGGATGGGTGCCATCACCTCCTCCGGGCAGTGGGGGGCCGTGGCGGGGCTACCTGGGTGAGCAAGAGGGACTGACCTGTCTGTCCCCTACTTCAGCCCTTCCTTGCTTTGCTTGCCCCCTGGTGGAGGAGCTGTGGCCTCGGGAGCTAAGAGTAGACACAGGAGCGAGCTCCTCACCTAAATGGGGCATCTGTGGGGCGATGACATCAGCCAGTGACATCCTCACACACGGAGGGCAAACACCAAGCAATGCTGGCCCTTTTGCCTAGAATTTTCCGCCCACGCTGGGAGAAGGAAGAAAGCCTGCTTCTGCCCACGCTGGCATGGCTGACTGCCCTGCCCTCCCCGGCTCCGGCCTCTCCCCGGGCTTTCTTTCTGTCTTGCCTCCTCCTGAGGGGCCTTGCGAGTCTCTGAAGCCGTGTTTTCCCTAATCAGACGTCTTGTTCACTCCTCGGTGATGAGGAAATGATGAGTGAAACGTGACTGCCTTTAGCCTGTGTTAGCTTTGCCTCAGAAAATGTCTTCAAAATCTCATTATTTGTTCATATGTGCCCTATGTCACCCAGCAACCCAGCAATGTCACTCAGCAGTCCAGTTGAAGATTATCTGTGGCATAGCAGGGTTCTAGATACTTCTGAAGAATTTAAAGGATGGTAGGTACATTATTAAACGCATGTTGAATTTAACTGAATTACGTGCCCACCCATGAAAAATCTCTCTCACCTGGCGGAGCCAGAACTGCACCCATAAAACACACACGCATGTGCTCACACACACACACACACACACCACATAAACCAAGAGGCAGGGGCAATGGATACAAAGTATGAAGGTACATGAGCAATGGCAGGTCCAACTTCAGATAGGCTAAGTGGGTATCAGTTCCTTTAAGTGGAAATTTTGAAAGATGTAGGAAAGCCCTATTTCCATTCTAAATTCATAAAAATACCATGGTGCCTAAACAGCACCATCACATAGGTGTTTATCTTATAGAGACATTAAATGCTCAAAAAAAAAACCCCACCTCCATTTAATGCAGAATCACCCCACCTAAATCATTCCAGAAAGAATCTGCAGAAATTGTCTCTCTTTAGCATGAGATCACAGATGTCCTTAATTGAATCCTTCTTGCTGAAGCTTAAGTTTATCCCTGTTAGTAACAACACCACCAACAAAAAAACACAGGCCTCCTGTCATCGTTCCTTTCCCCTGTCCTCCCACCTATTTCCTAATTCACTTGTCATTTTCATTAGTCTCTGGGCTCACTCCAACTTGGCCAACTGTTGCTTAATAAGCCAGGGCTCAAGGGTGAAGGAAAAGCACCTTCAGACATTTCCTTTGAAAGGAATGGGTCTCCGTTGTTGGCCTGACGGGAGCACGTCCCCAGGGTGGGAATCGCGAAGAAGGCAGCCTGGTGTCTGCCTGCTGGGTCAGGTGCTATTTTGCCCTTTCTGGGAAGGGAGGAGAGAGAGGTGTCTGGGCTGCCAGATGTAACCTGCATCGTGGACACGGTCCTGGTCTGCTCAGTGGAAACTGTTTCACCCACCCGATTCCGGCAACATACCTGGTTTCACCCCCTGGAAGCTCTCCTGCCCCCTGCACGTCAATCAACTGCAATTTGGTTAATTGGAAGAGCCCTCTGCTGAGTCCTGCTTCAAAGAGACTAGTTGTTTTTGCAATAATGAGTCATGGGCCCTAATTTTTCATTCCTCTGCCTGGGCTTGTGAATATTTACCCCTCTAAAAGTAGAGCAGGGAGAGGTTCCTATTCTTCAGTCACCTTGAATCAATCACTCCTAGCTTAATGGCTCTCGGTTTCCCAGCATCGTTGTCGTTGTCACTGTCACCACCCTCATCACCAGTGTGTGCTGATTCTGAGCTTGCAGGTCAGCTTGTCACGCATCCCAGAAGGAGGCAGGGACTCCTAGAGGACCTGCCCTCCTGGGGAACGTGGAAAACACAGCCCCACATCCAGATGCTCTTGTTCTTGGAAACACTCAGGTGAGCGATGCAATGCCCAGATGTCTCAGGTAGGAACGCAGCTTTGCGCCTACAAGGTGGGAACATTCCCATCTTGCATGTCTGTGGGTGGACTCATCCTGTGACTTACCTATGAGAAATGTCTGGACCAAGCCAGCTACCTCAGCCCACTGCTATGCTCAGGTGCTCCTCCTCCGTCCCCATGTGTGTGCCCCAGATGCAGCGTCCAGAGCCGGCAGGGAGACCAAAGCTCATCCAAAGCCCTCAAGGTCCATCCAGAGACCAGCCATACCACCCACCGCCTGAATTCCGTACTTTTTAATTCTGTTATATGCCATTTATGTGACTTTCGTTTCACATTCATGGGTTTTATCTTCCTCACTGAGCCCCTAGGGGTGGGAACCGTGGAGGACACTTACTTTCTGTCCTAGCACCCGGGGTCAGTGCGGCACGGGAGCACAGCTCTGTGCTAGCAGGCAGGAGACAACCAGCCCAGTGTCAGTTTTACTCTCAGCTTCCTGTAGGGCTCTGGGCCTCACTCTCCTCGTTCACAAAACATGCGGCCTCTACGATGTGCTCTTCCTGAGCTCTTCTGGAGCTGAGGTGAGCAGCAAAGGCCTGGGCGCTGGACCACGCAGTCACTGCCTGGCCCCCAAGGGGAGGCACCCACCCAGGTATCTTGAGCTCCTGGCAGGTCCTGCACCTGCCCCTAACGTGACACCTTCTCATAAGCACTTCTTTGTCACAGTGTTGGGACTGTGTCTCCTCCACTGTGGGTACCCCAGCACCTAGCACTCACAGATCCCCAACAAATATCCCTGAAAGAATAAACGAACGGACGCGCAAATGCAGCTTGTTTGAAGGCACAGGTGAGAAGTGCCTCTCAGATGTAGCTGGGGTGAGAGAAGGAAGCTAGAAAGCAAGAAAGAGGAGAGAATTTGGGGATGTCCAACTTCACGAGACCCAGAGGCAGGGCCATGCCCCGCACAGAGGTGAGGCTACCGCGTCCAGCTCTTATTTCCCAACAGGTGACACACACTCCACCCTCAACAGCAACCTCCAGACCTAGGAACCAGCCAATGAGGAGGTGCCAGCAGCATCCGTCTGTGTGCCAGTGTCACAGCACTCACAGGCTCCCAGCCAGCGCTCACCTGCTGGGTTTCCAGGCACTGTGCCCCTCAGTTCAGAGAGTGCCCCTGGGTGCCCACTGCGAGGAAGGGCTGGAGGGGCATCCCATTTCTCCCCAACTTTCTCTGCCAGTAGTTTCCCTGTTCGCAGCATCTCCTTGGCTGAGCCCTAGAGAGACTCAGTGGAGGAAGTATCCCAACCCTAGGGACAAAAGGGGCCACTGAGGTGGCTGGCGGTGAATGGCCAAGACACACCTGGAATCCTCCAACGGCTTTCTGTGTGGGGCACAGGGAGGGCCCTGAGAGGTTGGCATTGCAGCCACCCCTCCCTCCAGGAAGGGACCTCCCTGTGCTTGCTGGGCTCCTAGCAGGAAGGGCTCAGGGCCAAAGTCGAGTAGCCGAAAGAATAGGAGTCGGCTACTGAGTGGTTGAGTGGCCTTCTGCAGTCCTGTCCCATCTCTGATCCTTGTTTCCTCTCTCTGGGGCTCCTCTGGGCTTTAAAAGATGACTTCTGCTCCTTTGCTTCTCTGCTCTGTCCCGATGCACCCAAGTGGCACCACGTCCACGTGTAGCTTGCTGCTCTGTGAATGTTCTTAAGAGGGGCGTGTCTGTGTGTCTGTCTCTGTGTGTGCACGTCTGCTGGGGCTGTGTGAAGGGCCCGATAGTGGAGGGAAGGGGCAGTGCAATCTCACTTCTCGCAAGCACAAGTTTGAATGAAAAGAGCACAGCACTTTGCTGCTAAATTGACTGACAGGGTCTGGAGGGCTGTCTGCCTGCCTGCACGAGGCTCTGCACCTGCCCAGAGAAGCTGGGCCCATGTGAAAAGCCTGCTGTGCTGGCAGTGGAAAGGCATGGATCAGGTGAATGTGGCCATATGCAAGTGGATGTCCCAAGCCCTGAAGCTTGGTGGTTTGTTGAGATCAGCTGGCACATTTCATGCCCTTGGGAGAGCACTTATTATCACTGGATGCAGAAGCAAAGGGGGCCGTAAGACAGAGCAGGCTGCATGGTTCTTAGTAGGGATACCAAATATTGAGGAACATGGCTGCCCCAGAACAAGTGGTAAAGGTGGAAAATTGTTCCTGGCCCGATGTCTCAGGCACCACCGCAACAGAGTTATCACACCCTAGGACTGTGTCAGCTGGGAGACCCAGGTTGTGACTGCACCTCCAAACCACCTTGGCTCCCTTCTTCCTTTGAGGCAAGGGAGGAGTTTTGTTGGCTTCATTCACAGCCTATCTCCTGGGCCTGGATTAGCAAGCACCTGGCTCACAATAGGTGCTAATAAATAGTTACTCCCTAAAGCCAGGCTGCTCCCAGAAAGTAGGAGAGGTCATCAGGGATCTAGCATATTGAGCAACTGGGGGTGAGGGCTGTGGCCTGGGTCCTCAGGGCAGTGCCCAGGGCCCCGGCTCTGTGATTCCAAGCCAGCCTGGTCGAAGCAGGCGATCCCCTCTGTCCGTGGTGCTCTGTCCGGGCTGCCCTCCCCTGGCCCTGGCCTGTGTGAGAGCCCAGGCTCCTGGATGCTCCCTGTACTCCTCATCCTTGGGAGGTGCATCGCCACCTTCCTCTCCTCCTACACCCAGCTCCACAGCCCTGATTGCCACCCTGCCAGCCTCCTTGGAACCCACCCCCTGACGAGGACCTTGGTGTCCCTCTGAGGATGATGGAGATTGCCCTGGGCAGGAGGAGCAGGGAACAGGAGGTGGAAAAGTTTCACTTCCCCAGCCTCGGGCACCAGAGCACACACCATGGCCTGGAACCCACCACTCCCCAAACTACAAGGATGCTCCTCCCAGGTGGACGCAGCACACAGAGTTAGAGAGACTCAGGAATGGTTGGAGAACAGAATGGGATACGTAGACAACCTATATAGCACAAACTTCTGCCACAGTTTTATTTAGGGTGTGTAGGAGGCAAGTCAGGTGGAGGGAGGAGAAATACCCCAACCCTCAGAGGTGGACCAACAGCCAGACTGCCAGAAAACAGATGCAGGTGTTCTAAGCAAACAGGTGTAAAGGGATTAGCGCTTGGGCCCCGTTTATCTGAGAAGGCTTCTTGGGGGTGAGTTTTAAGCAGAATTTAAAAGGAGGTTAAAACAAAACAAAATAAAACTTCCTTGGCTGAAAGCAAAGAAGGTGTTAATAGTCTGTAAGTTCAGGGACTTTAAAGTGGGTGGTGACACAGGCTATGAAGAGGCCAGGTGTCCCAGGCACTCATGTGAACATCTTCCCCCAGGGTAAAGGTCACAGTGCAGGTCACAGTGCCTGGGAAGGAGGAAGAGAGGAGACAGACATCTGTTTCACTCTAACTCGCCCAAGTCTGTAAGACAGTCTCGCTCCAGAAACAACTGTCTTGGTGGAAAAATGAGAGAGAGGAAGGAAAAAAAGAATAAATGAGCAACCCCAGTTAAGGGGTGGTGGCTGAGAAAAACCAGAATGGGAACAGAATGCAATGACAGTGTCTGGGAGTGGAGTCCCAGCAGGTTGGGGAAGGAAAGAGGGATGGCAGAGTGGAGCCGGCTTCCCACCTGGGAAGCTTGGGAGCGGGGAGGGAGAACGGCAGGCAGCCCCTTCCCGCGGCCGTGCCAACTAAGCCACTGTCCACACCAGGACCCTCGCTGGCCTTCAGCCCATGGAAAGCTGTGCAAGGTTTTACTCAGCGCTGCTCAGGAAACAAGTGTGCCTTCTTCTGGGGGACAGATTACCATGCACGAGGAGGACAGAAAACAAAGATAATTATTCTTTCCACCCAAGAACCCTGTGCCACCCCGGCTGGGACCCAGGCACGCTGGCAACCAGGTGAGAGAACTCCTGTGCTCTCCTTGGCCTGTGTCAACAAAGCTGTGATTCATAGCTTCCTTGTGGAAACTGAGACTCTCAGACAATCTCTAGATGGAGGAGAGGACTTCCCCATCCCCGGCCTCAGCCCCAAGGAGGAAATAGCTCGGAGAACAGAGAAGTATCACTCCAAGTGCCAAGCTGCCATTCTAGGGTGGTGAGAGCATCTGCCAAACTGCCAGCTACCCGTGTGCCCCGAAAAAGACACCTGTGTGAAAAGACCATGGCATCTGGCTCTGGCTCTTGTGGGCCTGTCTGCGTAATTAACCGTTCTGGGGCTGTTTCCTCATCCACAAACGGAGGCTGAGTGCAGATCATGTCCTCTCTTACTCTCCCATCCTTCAAAACCACAGCAAGAAGCAGGAGGTCGGCAAGATAGATTTAGCAAATTTTTAGGCTGACTCCTCCCCTGGTAGAGATGGGGAAATAAGATACAGAGAAAAGGAGGACAAGGACCCTAGACGTCTCCTTATCAGTCTGTAGACTCATGGGAGTGTAGGGAACAGCCAACAGATTAACAGGAGAAAGGAAAGAAAGTATTCTCCGCTAGGTGCAACCAGTGGACTCTTTTGATGAAGGGGTGGGACAGAGGAGGAGTGGCCAGCCCGGGAGGCTCCTGGGATGAGGCAGCCTCCAGTATACAGTAGATTGGTGGTTCTGCTTCACCATCTTGTTCATAAATTATTTCATGTGCTTCAGTTTTGCCTTCCCAACAGGAGCAGGAGCTTTTTGTGAAAGAAAAATCACATGTATTGTGTTTCTTTCAATTTCCCACAGGACTTGTCACACAGCAGGCACGCACTAATACTTGCTCGATTATATCAGGAGGAGAGAGCCTCAACAGACGTTTACTCACCGCTCACATGCCCCAGGCATTGCAAAAGTAGTTTTCACACAAGGATACTCATCATGGCCCCATTTTGCAGACACAACAAGTTGAGGCTCAGAAAAGTTTCATGACTTTCCCAAGGTCCCACAGCGATGAGTAATTGGCAGGCCTGGGATTCAAACCCAAGCCCTCTTGCACAGGAGACGGGAAGCTGGCTGGCCCGGAGAGCCATGTTACATGGGAGTGGGCAAGGCATGGGCACACACGCTCCGGAAAATCACATGTGACCTACACAGTAGATGTGGAAGCTTAAGAGCAAAACAAAGGGGCGATCAAAACGGGGTGGGCTCCTAAGGAAGGTGGTTTGCAGAGCAGGATTTTCAAGATCTGTAGGGACAGCTTGACGGGGGTAGCTGTAGCTGCTGAGAAAATACTCAGGAACAGGAAGCGCACTAAGGAACAGGAAACAGTGGGTCGCAGTTACCTGTACTGACACAAGGTGTTTGGACAGGAGGGAGTTGGTCCCAGGCCTAGGAAAGCGGTTTAGAGATGAGGCAGTGTTTTCTGAGTCCCTTACAAGATGCATGATTAGCACATGACTGAAAGCAATTAACTTGCCTCACATTGGTCTGCTGATCAAGTTGCAACTGGAAAGGAGTTTCCATGGGGGTGGGTATGCCAGGGAACCAGCCTGTGGCTCTTACACCATGTCCTGAGGGTGCCGCGTGTGAGCTCAGAGTTGGCGAATGCCCAGGGGATGCCATCAGAAAGCCCTCTCAATGAGAGTGTCCCGCCCCTCCTGGCTGCCCATAAAAGCCGTGGGTCTGGGGCTCCCCACCACCTGCCTCCTCCACCCCTTGCACGAGCCTACCTCAGGCGCTGCTCTCGCCAGCCTTCCTTGCCACCATGTCTCGGCAGTCCACCGTCACCTTCCAGACCGGCAGCCGCAGGGGCTTCAGCACGGCCTCAGCCACCACCCCAGCAGCCGGTCGCTCCCGCTTCAGCTCTGTCTCTGTGGCCCGCTCCACCGGGGGCAGCGGGGGGCCGGGAAGGATCGGCAGTGCTGGGATCAGCTTCGGAAGCCGCAGCCTCTACAACCTGGGAGGGCCCAAGCGGGTCTCCATCAGTGGGTGCGGCAGCAACTTCCGAAGTGGCTTTGGCGGCAGGGCTAGCAACGGGCTTGGGGTCAACAGTGGATTTGGCTATGGGGTTGGAATTGGAGGGGGCTTTGGTGGCCCTGGCTTCCCTGCCTGCCCCCCTGGAGGCATTCAAGAGGTCACCGTCAACCAGAGTCTTCTGGCTCCCCTCAACCTGCAAATTGACCCCACCATCCAGCGGGTGAGGACCGAGGAGCGCGAGCAGATCAAGACCCTCAACAACAAGTTCGCCTCTTTCATCGACAAGGTGAGACACAAGCTTCATCTGTTCCCTTGAGTCTGGGATTCAACAAACTGTTGGAAAGGCCCCAGCCCAGAGGGGAGAGCAACAAGGCAATGGCCTCCCTGTGGGGAAGCTCCGCTGGGGGCCCAGGCATTTATTTTCCAGGTGGGCCAGCTTGCCCGCAGGATCTTGTGGCAGTTTCCTCTTTTGGAACCCCGTGGGCTGGTTCTGAGTCCACACCCAGGTCAGAGTAAGCTGATTCTCTACAGGAGAACAGTTGTCACTGAACGAGCTGCCCCGCCCATCACAGGTGTCACTGAGAAACTCAACCCAGGCACAGAGGCCCCCCACAGAGGCCCCTGAGCCCCACCACGCTAATTCTATGGAAGCCCAAGGGAACTTTGGGGTAGCTTCATGGGGTTTCTCCTTTGGGGTTGGTGTTGTCAGTTACATAGTCGCCAGATGGATGTCAGGTGAAAAAATATCTTTTTCTTTCCTCTTATTAACAGGAGTATCTGACTCTGCCTCCCCGGCTTCTCAAGATGCTATTCTCTCTTCTCTCCAACAGGTGCGGTTCCTGGAGCAGCAGAACAAGGTCCTGGAGACCAAGTGGAGCCTCCTGCAGGAGCAGGGCACCAAGTCCGTGAGGCAGAACCTGGAGCCCCTCTTTGACGCCTACATCAGTGACCTCCGACGGCAGCTGGAAAGCATCACCAACGAGAGGGGCAGGCTTGAGGCTGAGCTGAGGAACATGCAGGACACTGTGGAAGACCTCAAAGTCAGGTAAGTGGGACACAGCGTCTGGCCACACATAGCCATCCCAGGCCTCCTTTGTTTGTGGACCAGGGAGGTGCAAAGGAGCAGATGCCAGTGTCAGCCGGGAGCTTTGGAACTGGCAGTCATTATCACATAAGGTGAAGATGTATGGTGTAGGGTAACAAAGGGACCTTCATCTCATCATTGTTAACAAGGAGCCTATTCTTATGTCTGCGTGACCACAAAGGGAGACCAGCATCATCTAACAAAAAAAACATGGTTACTCACTCGGAAAAGCATAATATTGTGTCACAGTCTGCATATTATTTAATTCCACTGGACATGGGCTTAATTACTGAGATGACTTGCATTTCCAAGAAGGCCTTAGCTTGGGAGTGAAGAGAGGTAGGAAGGAAGAGTTTCAGCAAGGCAATCTCATCTTCCTCGTGGAGGCAAATCTTGACTACATACCATTGGGACTGTAGTGGGTAAATAGCCAGTGGAAAGGGACGGCCCTAGCTAACCCCTTAGCTGGCTTACTCTTGCTTCCGAGTTTGAGCTACGCCTAGATGCAAAAAACACACTTCTTCTCAATGGCCACCTTGAGGTTCAAGGAAAATATATCAAAATATGCCTGAAACCGTGTCCCAAACAGATAAAGTTTACCTCACAGTTTCAGCAGGCACTTGAGGCAGCAAATGTTTTTAAAGATTAGAATTGTGCATTCATAGAAAGATGCAGTGGCATAAGTATATATTTCCATTCCGTTAAGTTCCCTGCTCACCTTCTAGTCTTACAAAAGTTAAAAAAAAAAAAAAACTGGCAGAAACAATCATCTCCCTTTTATAGAGGGAGAAATAGAGGTTAAGTGAATCACCAAAGTCACACACAGGTCAGCGGAAGAGCAGGGAAGGATTTGAGGTCTCTTACCTCTTGCTACACCAGGCTGGAGAGGGTTCAAAGGAGCCTGTGCTCAACAGCACACCCCTCCTCCGTCCTTACAGGTACGAAGATGAAATTAACAAGCGCACAGCTGCTGAGAATGAGTTTGTGGCCCTGAAAAAGGTGAGTGGAAATGTCTCTCAAAGGAGAAGATGTAAAACTGAATCTTGGAGTGTGGGGTGGCCTGATCCATGAGCCACCCAAGAAATGCCACATCAACCTTGAGAACATCTGGAGAGCTCAAACCTGCCAAAACACTCCCTCCATGTTTATGGCCGCACTGTCCCTGCTTGGGTTTCTGCAGGCCCAGGAAACTCAAGCCCCCATTCCCAGTCATCACCCATCCCCACACCCAAATCCCCCAGACCCAGAGTTTTCTAAAATCCAAACTAGATGTCCAGGGAGAAATCTGCTTGGCTTCTTTTGGATTCACTGCTTGGGGCTACGGTCTCAGAGGAGCTGTTGTACTTGTGCTGTCGTTCCAGGACGTGGATGGTGCCTATATGAACAAGGTGGAGCTGGAGGCCAAGGTCAAATCTCTGGCAGACGAGCTCAACTTTTACCGTTCGGTGTTTGAGGCGGTAAGAGTTCTCAAGTGTCCTTGCTTCTCCTAGATCTGGAGTCTGGACAGGAAAGGCTGTGGCAGAGTGCCATCCACTCAGTGCCTCTACCCAGCGTCTTGCCGGATATGCCAAGCGGGCCTTAGAGAGCAGGGGGTACCAGGGAGAACTGCTTGGAAACTTGTGATGCTAAATTACCCCAGCTCTGAGTCTTCTCCCCCCACCCCACGGCAGGTCAACCCCCAGCAAGGAGGGGGTGCCAATTCCCAAATTCTAGGTCACTAGGTAACATTCCCAAGGAATCAAGACCTAATCCCTTTTAACAAAAAACCAGCTTCCTCTCCTCTCATTGGTCAGGGGCGCCTTGCCCTTGGACAATGCCACATCCCGGGCATTACTCCTCTGAAGGCAGAGACCTGGGTCTGTGGAAAGGAAGAGAGGTAGGAAGTGATGAAGTCACACCATGCAGGGACAGCAGGGTCCTAAACATTACCCGATACTGAAGAAACCTTTTATGCTGGCATATTGATCAAACATATGTCACATTCACATCTGTGTAATTTGAACTCAGAGGACACTTACCTACCCCCATACCCAGGGAAAGCACACAGATGGGAACCTTGAGAAATGATCAATGACCCAGAAACTTCCTGAGATGGAATGGGTCCCCTAAGTGGCTGGGAATGCCCAGGGAACAGCTGGAAGGATTTGTCAGGGATGCCAAAGAAGGGATTCCTGACCTGAGGGGTAGTCAGTCACAGGATTCAAGATCCCTTCTTTTTATGTCTTGGTGGTGCTGAGTTTACTACCCTGCAGGAGCTGTCCCAGATGCAGACCCAGGTCAGCGACACATCCGTGGTGCTGTCCATGGACAACAACCGCAACCTGGACCTGGACAGCATCATCGCTGAGGTCAAAGCGCAGTACGAAGACATCGCCAACCGCAGCCGGGCTGAGGCTGAGTCCTGGTACCAGACCAAGGTGAGTGTGGGTGGGCACCTCCGTGATCGCTTCCAGGGTTAGTGTTTTCTGAGGCTCCATATCATCACTTAACTCTGGGCTACAAGCCTCAGGAAATGTGCGAGCATTTCTATTTCTTTCAACTTGGCAGGAGCATCTTTGATGCCATGAAAATGTGGCTTGAAACCTAACCATACACACTAACATGCTATCAGGGCAACGTTGGTTGTTCAGGACATCCAGGGCCCCACATTGCTTGAGATCTCGGTGGGGGCAGGGAGGGTGAGTCCCCAAAACAACCAAGAAAAGTTGTGAAGCAGTTTCTGAAAGGCCTATTTATTCCACATGTATTTTCTGAGCTCCTACTATATGCCAAGCAGGATTGCAGGGCTGTAAAAGAATAAACTGCAAACAGAGAACATGAGGCCCAGGAGGCCATAAAGGGAATGGACAATCATGGAAGGGAAAAGACAACATCACTAAAAAGCTCCCAGGAAGAGGTGGGCTTCTAGTCCAGCTGGGAAGCCTCGAGGGACCAAAGATCGCCAAGGAGCAGGGACGTGTGTAAGGCTGAGCAGGCAGCTGGAAGGCAGGAACGAGCGCTTTTTTGAGCGGGAGAGTCCAGGTCAGGAAGAGGAAGGTCGGACTAACCCTAAAGAGCTGCTGTCCCGAGGCTCAGATGGCTGCAAGGAGGGTGGCTTGGGAGGGGTACAGTCGACCCAGGAGATCAGCTCTCCACCGAGTCCCGACCCCTCATGGGCAGCTGTTCACAGACAAGCTGGCTCCTGTCCCTGGCCCTGCTCTGGGCACTGTCCTTCCGGTCAGCAGTGTGGTGGAAAGGAAGGCAGGTGGGGTCGGGGCCGGGGGGCCACAGTGCAGCGGCAGCCCCTTGTCAATGAGAGGATGTGGGGCGCACTTAACGCCAACGTGAAGTGGTTGAAATGTGTAGCGAAGGATTCCTTATGTTGTCAGGTTGTGGTTCCTTTTAATTGCGTGTGTCTAGAAACAGGAAGCTGAGCTACTCAGCACTTTCAAAACCTGGCAGATCTTGCCTCAGGCAGGGGCTCTCCTTCTGTCGGGGAAACGTGTGGGTTTCACTGCAGTCTGCCGGAGCAGACAGGGTGTAATTATTTCTCCTAAATGAGTGTGTCCTAGATCTGCACCATTAGATTGAGAGCTACCTGAGCTCGAGGATTCTTTTCCAGTCTCCACGTTCGCCGTCTACGGCCTCTGCACCACCCAATGCTGTTTCCTGCGTCTCCTCCCTGTTTCCCCGGCGCTGGTGTTGGGAGGGCTCACAAAATTTATGGGCACGGTTGGTCTGGATGCATGCCCTGTGACCAGCAACTCCCCGGGGACAGTGACCAAGTCACCGCCTCTCTCCCAGAACACACCATTCCTTCTTCAGCCAGGGTCTTCACACCGACTGTTTCCTTTGTCTAGACTGTTCTCCCCCAAATCTGGTCACTTAGGTCCCTGCTTCCCATCCTTTAGACCACAGCTAGAGCATCTTCATCTCTCGACTTCCCTGACCACCACCTCCCACTTCCAAATCTACGTCAGATTCTTTTACTACACTCACCCAGGACCCTATTCATTTCCTAAGGGGCACTTATCTCAGTTCAGAACTGTAAATGTGATAGATAATATGCTGATTTGATTAATGTCTATCTCTCCAAATAAACTGAAAGCTTTAGGGGAATGAGTGAATGATCAGTGAACAAATGCACCTGCTTGTGGCACTAACGGCCAGGCTGTGCACATGACGAGTGCCCAGGCCAGGCCTTTGACTAGGTGACTGAGTCTGTTCTGGTTCTCTCAGTACGAGGAGCTGCAGGTCACCGCAGGCAGGCATGGCGATGACCTCCGCAACACCAAACAAGAGATCTCTGAGATGAACCGCGTGATCCAGAGGCTAAGAGCTGAGATCGACAGTGTCAAGAAGCAGGTAGAGTTTTGGCAGGGCCAAGAGCTCCTCAAATGCTCATTTCTTCTGGGTCATTCTGCCATCGGCATGTCCTACCCAAAAAGCAGCATACCTTCAGGGCTGTCGGCGGGACTCATGGCTTCCTCCTTTCCTCACAGTGCTCCAGCCTGCAAACGGCCATCGCCGACGCAGAGCAGCGCGGAGAACTAGCTCTCAAGGATGCACGGGCCAAGCTGGTGGACCTTGAGGAGGCCCTGCAGAAGGCCAAGCAGGACATGGCACGGCTGCTTCGCGAGTACCAGGAGCTCATGAACGTCAAGCTGGCCCTGGATGTGGAGATCGCCACCTACCGCAAGCTGCTGGAGGGAGAGGAGAGCAGGTGAGGGCAGATGTACCAACTCCGTCCTCAAAGCCAGTTGAGCTGCCCACCCCTCCCCCTGGCTGCCTGGGGATTCCTAGGGGCTCAGGATGCTGCAGCTCCTCCTGTTTTGGAAAAGGGAGCAAAATGCAGATGCAGTTGGGCTATGACAAAGAATATGGATACAATTTCCTTCCAGGCTAGTAAGCCACTGGAGGTGCAACTATATACAGTACCCCATAGAAATCCAGGACCTGGTTAGGTCTAAGTATTCAAATTCAACCAAAAGAGAAATTGGCACATGGACGGTCTCAAAACGTGGTACAAAAGGCCCTGTCCTGAGAATAAACTGTCCTAGTATTGAGGCTTACAGGTATACCGCTAACAAACCACGTTACCTTGGGGAAGTCAGTTTCCCCTCTCTGGCCCTCAATTTCTTCAATGATAGAATGAAGAGGCCAGATTCCATTATCTCCAAAGTCCAGTGGGAGCTTTGTGCTCTGCCAATTACCAGCCGCGTACCAAGGGCAAATTACTTACCCTTTCCATGCCTCAGTGTTCTAACCTATCAAATGGGATAACAGTAACTCCAAACTCATATATTTTTAGAAGGGTTAAAACAAGGGAATATTCACAAACCTCTTAGAACAATGCATAATACAAGTGATTATAAATGTTACACATCATTCAGTTTGGTGGCTTTGGAATCAGATAAATCTGGCTTCAAACCCAGCTTTATGACCATGATCAAGTCAATTAATTTCTCTGAGCTTCAGTTTCTCCCTCTGTGAAATTGAGATACTCCCTGCCTAATGGGGTGGTTGAGAGAACTAAGTGGTGTAATATGGTAACAGGTACTCAATAAATGTCAGCTCTTGTTAAGGTTCTAAGTACGTGCTTACGAATGAATGCCAGTTCTGTCCTCAACATGCTAAAGCAAAGTTGCTCTGGTTGCTAACAAAATAACAGACTGATTATTGCTATTGTTATTCTGATGACTCAGACTCCCCTCCACACCTGCAATAACCTCCGTGCTGGCCCAGCGCACGACAATAGTCCCTTGTTGAGAGACAAACCTTTTTGTTATAGGACAGGTTCTGCCTTTCTGATTCACACCGGTATAATATTACTTTTAATTTCCTTAAGGTGTCTAACTAGTTTAAACCAAAAATATGTTTCTGAGATTACAGGTTTCGCCCCTATGAACCTCAAATTCCACATTATATCATTCATTAAATTATTATTTTTAATGCTACTAGTACTTAAATAACTTCAATCTACATTACTTCTGCAGTAAAAATAATAAAGAGTTTTGAAATGCATTTAAAATAATTGCAAAAATGTCATTGCAAATGTCCACAAGTTGCTGGACACAATAGTAACGCTCCTTCTCCCCTCTCTTCCCAATCAGGCTGAGTGGAGAAGGAGTTGCTCCAGTTAACATCTGTGAGTATGACTTCCCTCTTCTGTCCTTGGGAGTGTGTGTGGTTGGGGAATGGGGAAGAGGTGGGCTTGCAGGAGGGTGAGGACACACGGCATTAGAGGGGGTCCCACAGACAGGGTTCATTTTGAGAAGGTTGGAGGTTTTGAGTACTTTAAAAAGAAAGCTATATTAGGAGAGTCTCTAATATCACAACTCTTTTCTCTTTGAGAGTGATGGTGCCAGAGACAGGGTGATGGGAGGTTTGTTGTCATGGCTCTGCATGGGTCTAGAAGACCCCAGTCGCACCTCCCACTTTCCAGGAGTCCAGGCCTTTCTTGATGGGGCTGCAAGTCTAACTCGGAGATGAGCATTTGATGTGGACAGGATTTATGAAAACTCCTGGTCTGCCTTGGGCCTTTGGAGGAAGCCATCATGCTGGGCACAAGGGCATTGCCACCTAGGTGGGTCCTCCCCAGAACAGTTTGAGAAGAAGCCCCACTGCTTGGCTTAACTCTGCAGAGTATAACTGCAGAGAGTTGCCAAGGGTTTGCAAGGCAGCAAGGGCAGCATCAAACATGGCAGTTGGGTTCAGCTACTCCAACACAGGAGCAGCATTAGCAAGCCGGCATAGCTCTGTGCCAGTTAGAACATAAAGCGTCACTCACAGAGCTCAGTGCTGGCATCATGAGGCCAACAGAAATGACTTTTACAACTTGTACTCTACAAGTCAGTTTGATTTTCTGGATGGGGGATTCATAACAGCAATTGATTAAATTAGCCAGTGATTCTGGAAGTCGGACCCCTCTGAACCACCTAGGTGTCCTCCTTCCCTGATATCTTTGTTTAATGGTACCAGAGACCATCAAAGGTAATTTTGGGAACTGATGGCATAACCTTGAAGTTCCTTTCTCTTGAAAACACCTAAACATCTTCATTAGCTTGCTGGGCCTACTGCAACAGAGCACCACAAACAGTGTGGCTTAAAACAACAGAAGTGTACTGTCTCACAGTTCTGACACCAAAACCAAGGTGTCAGCAGGACCACACTCCCTCTGACAACTTTTTTTTTTTTTTTTTTTGAGATAGAGTCTCATTCTGTTGCCCTGGCTAGAGTGCCGTGGCATCAGCCTAGCTCACAGCAACCTCAAACTCCTGGGCTCAGGTGATCCTCTTGCCTCAGCCTCCCAGGTAGCTGGGACTACAGGCACGTGCCACCATGCCCAGCTAATTTTTTCTATATATTTTTAGTTGTCCAATTAATTTCTTTCTATTTTTAGTAGAGACAGGGTCTCTCTCTTGCTCAGGCTGGTCTCGAACTCCTGACCTTGAGCGATCCACCCTCCTCGGCCTTCCAGAGTGCTAGGATTACAGGCGCGAGCCACCACGCCCAGCCTCCCTCTGACATTCGTAGGGGACAATCCTTCCTTGCCTCGTCCTAGTTCTGGCAGTGCTGCCCATCCTCCGTGTTCTGTGGCTTGTGGCTGCATCACTCTAGTCTTTGTCTTGGTGATCGTGCATCTGTGGCTTCAGATGAATGTCTTCCCTCTTTTTATAAGGACACTAGTCATATTGCATTAGGCCACCCTAAAGACTTTATCTTAATCTGATTACATCTGCAAAGATCTTATTTCCAAGTAAGTTTGCACTCACATGCACTAGGGATTAGGACTTCCCCACAGTTTTATGGAGGACACAATTCATCCCATAACAGAGTCCATTTTTAATTTCAATTTTCCTTCTGCTGAGCCCAAAGTGGGGTGCCAGAATGTTTAAGGTGAAGAGTGGTTATAAGTTAAGAAAAGAACAAATTGGGAGGAGAAAGAGGACAGAGTTAACTGGGGTCATCTGTCACTGGGTCCATAAGAACATTCCAGCCACCCTCTGGGATTCCCAGGGCCTGGGGGGGATGTCAAGAGAAGAGCACACATGCCCCCGCAGGCTTCCAGAAGGAAGGGAGAGTCTAGAGCCAGGCCCAGAGAGGGAGACAGGCTGGCAGAGCAGCAGGGGACGGCATGGCGGGACCACAGGGAAGGCAGGTGGAGGGAAGCAGCTTTCTGGAGCAGGGAGAGGTCTCCAGCAGGCTCTGGAGGGGAAGAGAGGTGCTGGGTACGAGTAGGGGGGAGCAGGAGACCATCAGACCTGGGGAATGCCGGCACTACAGCTCAGGAACACAGGCTGAGGTGCACAAGCAGGGGAAATTGGAAGGAGGCAAACAGCTGCCTGACAAGACACCCCCCCGACAACCTGAGGGCTCCAGGGCACAGGCCCTGACACCTCAGCTGTCACCTCTTCTCTCCTGCCCCTGACTCTGATGACATCTCCCCTTTTCTGGCAGCTGTGGTCACCTCCACCATTTCCAGTGGCTATGGCAGCGGCAGCGGCATTGGAGGTGGAAGCCTGGGAGTTGGTGGGGGCAGCGGCTACTCCTTCACCACCAGTGGTGGGCACAGCCTGGGTGCAGGCCTGGGGGGCTCTGGCTTCAGTGCCAGCAGCAGCCGGGGCCCAGGGGGCAGTGGCTCTAGCGTCAAGTTCATCTCCACCACGTCTTCCAGCCGGAAGAGCTATAAACACTAAGGGCAGCCACCCAGCTCCCTCAGCCCTGTCTCAAAGCCTGTTTGTACTCATACCTGGACACCTGGGTCCCTCTCCTTACCTCCCCTCCCTACGGTGCACCTGTGCTGCTGAGAAGCCTGGCGTCCTGGCGACTCCCCCTTCCCTGGCCGGAGCCAGCCTCTGCCCACCTGACAGCACCGGGCTGCTCGCAGCAACTCTCTGCACTGGACGTGCAAAACCAAAGAAGCTCTGTCTCCAGGCGCCCATTCAGCCTGTCTTGCAAGACCCAGGCAGTCTAGAAACTCCTCCTCGGCCCCATCTCCTTCCCTCCCTCCCCCCAGATGCAGAGATGGGGGAGTCTGTGTCTCCAGAGCCACCTCAATAGTGCCTCTCACCCCATCTGCCTCACGGTGCTTATAAGCTGCCTCCTTGGCGTGCATGTTCCCTCTGTCCCCTCCCTGGAATTTGTGCATTAAAAGCGTGTGCCATGTGCTTGGCGTCAGGCAGTCTGTTTGGAATGGCAACTGAATGGCGACTGGCGACGGAGCCCAGAGCAATTCTCCTTCCCCAGGTGTGCTCCTTCCTCGGGCTCCACACAGGCAGGGACAGAGGCATCGCCCTTGCCCACTTCCTTCTGAGCTGAGAAGGCTGGCTGGGAAGATGGCAGGGCCCACGGGGCTTCTCCCTTCTCCTTGGCACACCTTTTTTGGGAAACCGAACCCCCTGGGAGAAGCCCTGCCCAGCCTCCCTGCTCCCTGTGTCATGAAGGGCGGTGCTGTCCCCTCCTGGACCAGACTGTGCTCTGAAACACTGCCCGCACTGAAGTAGGCTGGGTGGCCCAGAACTCCACGGCAAAGGGGCTGATTGTTCCCTGACAGCTTCAAACTTGCAGACCTGAGCAGAGAAATAACAGGCTGAGGATAGGAGTTAGAAGTCAGGCCTGAGGGCGCAGCTTTCACCGAGGAGCGGAGCCATTTAGCCCATAATTGCAGGCAGCAGTGAGACATCCAGGAAGCTCCCACATTCCCCATTTCCATAAACACGAATTTACAAGGCTCCTGGACCCCTCCCCTCAGGCCTGGGCTGGGGCATAGAGCAGTGGGCTCAGCCAGAGTGGGGCGGTTAGGACCGATGCAAGCTGCCACCCAGGGTTCTGAAAACCCCAGTCCCGAGTGAAGGAGCAGGGAGAGAAACGGAGGCCAGGAATTAGAAGGCGGGAAGATGAATGTGAGACCAGTGGCTACAGTTTGGAATGGTTGGGGGTGAGGATGGCAGGAAGGAGAGAAGTGACACTGAGAACAATTGTTGAATGCCCTGGCACCGCAGAGTGAAGGGTGCAGGTGCAGACCCAGGGATGAGAGCAGTGAAGGGATGGGACTCTGGAGGGAAATCCTGGAGCTTCCTCCCTTGGACAAGCTTCCTGTCCTCCCTGAGCCCGATGTCCTCCTCTGTGTGAGGTGCAGTGACTCGGGGCATGTGACCTGCGGTCAGACCACTACGTTCTAACATTGGCCCTGGCATCCTTAGCCATGTGACCTCAGCCAAAGTGCCTAACGACGCTGACTACACTGTGCCTCAACTGCTTCATGTGTAAAACAAGAACAGGAAGAGCTACCCCTGCCGTGCTATTCATCACGAAAGGAGAAGACAGCTGTGAAGCGGCTACCCAGAGTGTGACTCAAAAAATGTTCACAATTGTTATTATTTTTATCATCCACTCTCACAAAGTTATTATGGGAATCAAATGAGATAATGCTTACAGCTGACCTGCTATGGAGCATTAGGTTGAATCCCCATACATGGATTTTTTTATCATACATGATCAGGATGGGAAGGGCACAGTCGAGCACTTGGGTTCAGAGCCCAAGACCTGGCAGTAGAGAAGGGAGCTGGGACGGGAAGCAGTGGGAGTGTCCACAGCGCAGCTGCGAGCCTGGGTGGGTGGGGGGCTCAGGAACTCAGGCCTGCCCCAGGCCCCAGTCCCCAGTCCCCAGGCCTGACCCTGCCCTGGGCAGGGTGTTCCTGTGGTGATTAGTGGGTCAGGAAGATGGGCTGTGGCCAGACACGCCATTGAGGTGAACTCAATAGAGTAGGGGGTCTTTGATCTTCTCCAGCCAAACCCAATTTGGGAGACCTAGATTTGAAGGCTTCTCATCCCTTTGGCACTTTCACTCCTGTGACCCTCTGGCACCAGCTCCCACCATGACCCAACAATCCTCTGTCACCATAAATTCAGTGGCACTCAGAACTTCAATGCTTCCTTGGCCAGCCTCCTCTCAGACTGCTGGCCCAGCTTCAGCCCTGTCTCCATGTCCCAGGTTGGGAAGTGCTGCTGGGTGGCTTCAGGGGACAGCTTCAGGATGAGGAGCCTCCACGGCCTTGGGGGCAGCAAGAGCATCTTCATCAGTGGGGGCTGCCGCTCCAGCCAGGTTGGTTTTGGGGGTGCTGGCTACAGGCTGGGTATCAGGGGCATAGGGTACAGAGTCGGGGGAGCCAGCAGTGGGTATGGATTTGGAGGCGGGATGGTGCCTGGAGCTGGGAGCATCCATGAGGTCACCATCAGCCAAAGTCTCCTGACACCCCTCCACCTGGAGATCTACCCCTCTCCCCAGTGGGTATGGAAGGAGGAGAAGGAGTGACCAAGAGTCTCAACAACAAGTTCGCCTCCTTCATCGACAAGGTGAGTGGCAGGTGGAGTCCCCATCAGGGAAGCAGCTGCTGCCCAGGGATCTCTGCTTTCTGTGCTGCTCTGAGCTGGGCAGTCTGCTGACTGGGAGGGGCCGGGGGTGGTTTCCTACCTTGTTGAGGTGTGAGCAGAAAAATCCCATCTCTACACTCAAGAGCTCTCTGACCCACCGCAAAGACATTGTTGTTCTGATGTGTAGTGGCCATGCATTTGACTTATGGTTAGACAGTTAAAGTAGATCCATTTGGAAAGAAGGAGATAAAGAAATGAAGGATAATGAATTCAGTTCATGGAAGTGGGCTGAGGCCACTTTTTCTTGCCCAGTTTAATCAGGACGATTGTCCTCCTATGGCGGTAGGTGTATGTCTGGAAAGCTGAGTGGGTGTCAAGGGTACACTCAGAGCGTTTAGCCCTTTTCTTGCAGCAAGAGGAAAACTGGGAGATTGGCCTGAGTCTTCCCTGCTGCATGGCCTGCATACCTGGGGTTTCCCAGCCCTGGGAGAGCCCCTCCATGACACTATTCCATGTGGCACCTCCAGCATCACACACCCAAGCTGGTTAGCTTTGCTTGTGAAGAACCAATTCAAGGATAATTCAGGCTCCGTGTCTGGAACCTGGAAGAAAGAGCGCTTAACTAAGAGGCAACCAGCCTGGGTTCCAATTTGGTCTCCATTCCTGGGAGAGTCACCAAACTCCTCAGGACTTGGGTGGACAGGTGGACTCGAAGGGTCCTTTGCAGGTCTAACAGGCTATAAAATGCCTCATCACATGGACCCAGATTGCTGAATGTGTAGACCTAACCAAAGGCACTGCTAAGGCTCTTGTTCCTAAACTTCATCACTCCACTTCACCCCACCTGGTCTGGTGTTTGCACCAGCAGAAGTGAGATTTCCAGGCACCTGGCTGTGACAGGAAGAGGAAGGGCTCCACTTGTCCCCACTTCATCTGCGGGGGATGTGGGGAATCAGGACTTGTGACTAGGGGGGATCTTGGAGCCAGGACTCCCCTGCTTCCTCTGACAACAGGGAAGCTGCAGAGGAAAGGATGCGTTTGTTAAAGACCCTCCCTGGGAGTCAGGGCTCCTTCATGGCTTGAGGCTGAGTGTCATTCCAGGTACTCCCAGAGGAGGGGCTTTGTTTAAGAAGGAAAGTTATATGTATTTCCCAAGGCTGCCCCTCAGGCTGAGGAGAGAGAGGGGTGACTCAAGAAACCGAAATTAGCTGCCCAAGACCACAGGGGCTAGAAAGCAGTGTGAGGAAGGGACTTGCCCAAGGCCACACAGCTGGTGAGGACATGGCAGGACTGTGCCCAGGTCCCCTCAATGCAACTCCAGTACTCCCAGAGTGTGTGGGCAGCTGAGTCCACATTCTAGAGCTAGAGAAATCATGTCAGAAAATAAATGTGCAGATTGAACTTTCTGCGAAGAACCTCCTGTCCATTTAATGGGAATCCAAACCTCACCCTTATAACATTGCTGGTGGAGTGCTCCTTTCCTAAGTTTCCACACCTCAGCCTGGCTTGGTGTGTTCAGATGGCTCCCGGCTCCTCTGGCCCTTCTTGCTTCTCCCCTCTCCAAGCTGAACCCACCACTGTCTCCCGAGCCATTGCACCAACATCTGCCTGGCTCCCTGTGTTCCACGCTCCTTCCCAGCCAATGAAGAGGAGGAGGAGCTGCCACGAGGCCATGCAGAGCCCGCCTGCACCGTTAGGGGGTCCTGTATCCCAGAGACCTCTGAGGGGCTTCCGCGTAGAAGCCCTCACGGTCTCTTACCCCTGGCTGGGGCAGGTGCGATGGAGAGCAGGGCAGGCTGGGGACAGAGCTGGAAAACATGCCGGGTTTGGAGGGGAACTTCAAGAGCAAGTGAGTGGACACTCAGTCAGCACCTGGGCCAGAGCCCAGGCAGGGCTCCAGGGGAGGCCAGAGGGAGCAGGAGAAACAGGCTCTGCTCTCCAGAAGTGCCAGGTCCAGTGGCGAAACAGGACACATTTAAGGCATAGAGGTGAAATCAGAAATAGACACAAAAATAGAAAGAGAGCTGGCCCTTGTGGTCAAGCATGTTGAGCCTTTAGGGAGGGGCTGGAGTCAGAGATAATGATAACTAACGTGGGTACCGAGAGCTTGATACACACGATGGCCTTTAAACTCTGCAAACAAGGAAAGTAAGGCTCTGAGACAGCAACTGACTTACCCAAGATGATACAAAGTGGCAACTCAGGAATTAAGAATTAATCCCACAGAATCTCACTCTCATATTTTTTCAACTCAATCTCATTGCTAATTTACTGTATTCTCATATTTACCCACCCCTGGTCAAGAGGCTGGGGAATAAAAAAGAAAGAGAGAAATATGCTACCTTCTGCCAGGACCACACACGTATCGCTAAACATAATGCTCAAATGCTCATGCCTGTAGATAGAGTTATTTTTATTGTATGTAATTCTCATTTGTCCTGTTCCAATTTATTTCTAATTCTCTTGGTCACACCAAAATTAGTAACCTGATAATGAGTTTTGGTTATTGTTTGTATAATACAGCACAAGTTCAGGTTTTAGAGTTGTGCAATCCAACAGGGTAGCCAGCAGCCACATTTGATTATTTAAATTTAAATTAATTAAAATTAAATAAAATTAAAAGTTCAACTCCTCAGTCACACTAGCCACATTTCAAGTGTTCAGTTGCTACATGTCACTACTGGGTCCTGTATCCAGCGCAGATATAGAGCATTTCCACCTTCACAAAAAGTTCCGTTGGACAGCTCTGTGGAATCTAGAGTCAGTGGTTTTAGAATCTTGGCTCAACTCACCAGCTGAATGACCCCCTAGGAAAACTATTTAACCTCTCTAACTCCTAGTTTCTTTATAAGGTGGTTGGGAGAATTAAATCAACACTTGCATTTAAAGTACTTGGTAAGGTGCACAGTATTAATAAGCATTAGCTATTTTTATTGTATTTACAATTAGGTATGTGTGTATAGTGATACAGACCCAGACAAGAGAAGCAAGTGCAAACGAATAATTTATAATATGCAAATATATTTATATAATGCAAACACAGGGTAACAGTGTTGCAATCCAAGAAGGCTTCCCAGAGGAGAAGACTAAAGCTTAAGGTTGAAAAGACAGAAGGCATAGAGGAGGGGAAGGGTGAGGACCTGTGGAAGAGTGTGCTTCTGGTCAATGGCCAGGCAAGATTCCCATGGCATCTGAGTGGCCTGCTCAGGGCCACCTGATGCCACCCTCCAGCAGAGGGATTGTGGGCCGGGAAACACCAAAGACAAGGACGGTTGTATGGAGTTAGGTGAAGAACAGATATTCAGATTTAATAAAAAGGCAACTCAAGGAAACAATGAGGAAAACCAAATTGGTTTCCCCAGAGAATATGGGAGAGTGCACAGTACTGAAGCTTCAATGGCAGGAAGAGATTTTCTCGGACCCCACCGAGCAGGAGAGGTGGCGCGAAAGCAGGGAGCATTCTGGGTGTGTACACAGTGTGTTAGAGAGCTCTGTGCGTTTGAAAGAAGAACGGCTTCCATTTCCCAGGTGGGGAAGAGCCTCTGAGAGGTTAGGGACCTGCCCAGGGTTACTCAGCTGGCAGCAGAGGAGCCAGGGTCCAAACCACAGCTGTCCAGCACCCAGGGGGCATTGGACTCGGTGGTGCTTGGGTGAGCTGGTGGGGAATGGGTTCCCTGGGCAGAAAAGAAGCTTTCTTCCCAGAGATCATGACTGGGAGCACCTCTGCATGCCCCTGGGGGGAAAGAAGGGGGTTGCTGCGTAGGGGCAAGTTGAAGGATGAGAAACGTGTGAGCAGGGGGCTCCTGTTAGCCTGAAGACTCTGCCTCTTAGGGCCCGGTTCAGCGTGGCTGCAGAGGGAACATGAGGACACTGTGGGGTTGGGAACTGCCACCTCTTCCCCTCTTCGGGGGCTCTCTGTTCCCCCTTCACCGCCTGTGTTGGGGTCGGGACAAGGCCATAAGATAAACAAAAGGAGGAAACATGTGTGCTCCTCATGGGACCCAAGTACTCTAAGGAGTCAAGCTGTGAGGAAAGAAAGCTCAGAGAGAGTGAGGGATGGTCAGTTTTGTTGTGGGGGGGTTTGGGCTTTCTTTTAACAGGGTGGTGGTTTGGGGTTGGAGGCATGTGTGTGACAGGAGAGCTAGGTGACAGTACAGTGTTCTCTGAGTCTGCTCTGCTACCCACCAGTGGCTGCCCACTACACCCACTGCTCTGACCTCACTCCCAGAACCACTCCAACCCCAGCCACTTCTTCATCCTTCCTGCAGGTACGAGGAGGAAATCAACAGGCAGACGCAAAGCAACAGAGAATTAGTTTGTGGTGCTCGAGACGGTGAGTGGACGGAGATGGTCGCAGTTGGCTCCCAGGCCCCTTGGGGCAGTGCTGTCTGCCACTCAAGCCAGCGGCCATGCAGACAAGGCATTACTCAAGTTGCACAAGTCTTAGGAGCAGGTCTTACTTTGAAAGTGAGAAAACTGAGGCTCGGGAAGGCTAAGAACATTGCCCAGGGTTACTCAGAAGTGAGTCAGGGTCCAAGACCCCAGAGTCTGAGCTGCAAATCACATTACCAGCTCCCTCCCCACATGGAGTGCAGCGTGTAGAAGGGAGGGACAACGGGCCTGTCCTGAGCCGAGTCCCCAGAACACCGTCAGACTTGGAAGGACGGGGGGTGAGGAGGGGGCAGGCATTCACGCCATGGAGTTCTTGGCCTTTCTGTTCGTGAGGCACACAGGCCAGGAGTGGGGGACAGAGCCAGCCCCAGGGCTAAGTTGGAGGAGGAAGAAAGGAGCAGCAGTGTGTGACGAAGGGGACTAGGCAGAGGGGTGAGGGGGCGGGGAAGCCATGGCAGCTTGGAGAGGCTTGGAGAGCCCAGAGGCAGCAGAAGCCCAAGGGCCAGGACAGGATTGTCCCCACCATGCGAGGTGACATGGGAGACCTTTCCACATGGCACTTGCTGATAAACAGATGGGCATCCCTGAGAGCCCTGGTCCTCACACAGTTTGGACCTTCCCCCTCCCCACCAAGTTCCACTCCTTGGCCTGGAATAGACAAATGCCCTTGTTCTCAGGAGCTGAAATTCTCCCACCTAACTCACAGGCACAGGGGGCTGGTTAGCCCAGGAAGGGTGGGACCCAGAGTGACAGCATATTCTGTGCCCAGGATGTGGACGCCATCTACATGAACAAGGTGGAGCTGAAGGCCAAGGTGGAGGCCCTGATGGACGAGATGAACTTCCTGAGGGCTTCCTGAGAGGCGATGAGAGTGCCCAGCACCGTGCCAGGAGGGCCACGGCACAGGGGCCGCTGGCTGCTTCCCTGGTCTTTGCTCCGCTCCTCATCCCCCCCGCACTGTGATTCACAGGACAGATGCTGCTTCCCCTACCAAGGGAGAAAAGGAGGGGCAGCTGGCAAGTGAGGAGAGGTGAAAACTTCAGCCTTGACCACCTGACCGAGCATGTTCTGTTGGGCAGGCGAAGGACCGGCTGCCTATCATTGAAGTTTCCATAGAACTTTCTGAGCAGCTTGACTCACCCAGCCCAGCCCAAATTTACCTGTTGCTCTTCCTAGAGCAACTGCAAGATGATGCAATCACACACATCAAGTGGCAATTAGTGAGCCCTCAGGTGCTTCTGGAAGCACATGCACAGTTGCCTCGTTCTCCCGAAGACACATTTTGTGCAGCACCAGGACGCTCTTCACAGGGCTGCAAGTACAGCACTGAGCAAGCACCGTGGAGCCCCTAAGTTCTCGAAACTGATGTTATAGTGGGAAACAGGCAATTCAGAGTGATCGAATGACTGTACCATTTCTGGCGTGATGGGGCAATGAGGAGAAATGACAATAAACAGCAATCGCAGGCAGTGGGGAGGCGACATTGGATAAGAGACTTGAAGGAATTGAGGATGAGAGCCAGAAAGACAGTGGGGGGTGGGAGGGGACAGTGTTTTAGCTGGGGGGACCAGGAAGTACAAGTGCCCCAGGTGTGACCCAGGAGTGCCCAGAGGAGGCCCGAGTGGCTGGGGCAATGTGGTGAGGGGGAGATTGGTGGAGTAGCGGGGTGTAGGGTGGATGTGCACCTCCAGGAAGGCCTGGTAAGGATGGGTGATATGCTCGTGGGCTTACATACATTGGGTGCTCGACAGAAGCTGGTCGTGTTGTTCCAGGACCCGGAGCGTCAGCTCTGAGTCTTTGGGTGTGTTCAATGACCATCCCACAGCCCACAAGGCACACAAAGTCTTCCTTTCCTCTGCTTGTTCTCTTCAACAAGTGTGGCGTTGGCTTCTGATTCTGAACTAGCCACAGCTAGCAAGCCTTCAAACCAGGTCAGCAACCAGCACAAACTATTTGGGAAAAACTAAATGCTGCACAAAAACAACAAAATAATAATTTGTTGAAAGAGGACTTGTATGAACCAGTTGTTAATAAAAGAGAGTGAAGGGATATTTTTACTTAGATTTTTTTGCTTTGGAACAGTGATTCTGAAACTTTAAAGAGTTTCAGAATCATCTAGGGGTCTCGTTATAACACCGACTCTGGTTCAGTAAGTCTGGGATGGGGCCAAAATGTTGCATTTCAGTCAATTTCCAGGTGAGGCTGATGCTGCTGGTCTGAGGCCACATTTTGAGAACCACTGCTTTAGATGATTCTGAAAAGTGATCATTAACAAATTAATTGTGGGTTTACTGTTTCCAAAACCATCTCATACAGACATCATTTAATCCTCATAGGAATCACACGAGGCCAGTGTTATGATCTGCCTCTCCGAGACCAGGCTGCTGTCTAAACTTGCTCGGCAGATCCAAGACTTGAATCTTTCCATCTGGGGCCCTTTCTGTCGTTTGAGCTGATCTCCATTTCCCTTCCCCGAGGAGCAGGGAGGAGCCATGTTGGAAACAGGATTGGGAAGGATCTGAGTTTTCTGGCTCCTTCTGACTCAGTTTTCTTTCACAAGATAATTTCTTCATTTGGTGTGAAGGGCTGTGCTTTCTCAGAACATGAGACACTGTGATACTGACAGGTCACAGCAAGGTGTGCTGCCTTGATGATGGGAGTGGCTTCTGGAGAATTCTGGCAAGAGTTACCTGGGCTGCTGCTCCCCTGTGCAGATGAGCTGATGATAAAGAGCAGCTGTAAACCTGGTGACCTGCCCAATGTCTTTCCCAGACATTAGGACTAAGCAGGGCACTGCACTGTGACAGTGCATGCCCAGGGGCCGGGCGCAGTCTTCCAGCACACACATGCACCTGCTCCACTCTGGCCTTTGGCCCCAACTATAGGAGCTGGCTCAGCATCAAGCCCAGGTCTCTGAGACCTCTGTGGTCCTGTCTATGGACAAACCACAACCTGGACCTGGAGAGCATCATTGCTGAGGTCAAGGCCCAGTATGAAGAAGACATAGCCAACCACAGCCAGTCCTGGTGCCAGACCAAGGTGAGGCAGCAAGCCAAACCAAGTAGACAAGCACAGAGAACTGAGGTTTCAAAGGCAAACAGGGTAAGAGCCTGTCCTCTTGGACATCCCAGTCTGACGGGGTGGACGAGATCTGAGTTCAGCGTGGGGCTTACCCTCTCTTCTGAGCACTACCTCAGGACCTGGGGGAACAGCAAGATGAAGGTGGAAGGTGGTCGGTCCCTCTGCCAAGAGGAAGATGGACATACCTCCAATGCCCTACATCAGAGAGACAAGGAACAGCTGGGCAGTTCCAGCCACCAGTGCCAACAGGGGAAGAGAGAGGGAGGGTGAGGACAGGGAGAATTCAGTGCCTCATGGGAGAGGCTACAGGAACCAGAGAGGAGAGGGAACTGGCTGGAGCTGAGGAGCTGGGGGCAGGGGCTTGATATGGGTCACAGAATGGGATTTTCCAAGTGAGAGAAACACTCTGAGCTGGGAGTTATTGGGGATGGTAACCTGTAGTGCCAAGGAATACAAATAAATACACAGGAAGAGTAATGGGCACCCTGCATGATGCTGAGTTTGGGAGGGTGAGATGCATTGTGTGGGACCTGGCGGAGGAAGAGGGGAAGGAAGAGCACGGCCACAGCTGTCCAGCTGCGGGGCAAAACCAGTGGGTCTGGAAATGAGGGGCAGAACCGAGAGACAGTGCAGACAGGTTTGACGGGCAGGTGGGGCTGAGCGGGGCATCTCCAAGCAGCATGTTGAATGTCTCTGGGGCCCTAGGAAGCCTCAGCCTGCTCTTCTCTGGCCTGGCTTCCCCTGCCTGCTGCATGCATGCCCCACCCAAGGCCTGCTTCTCCCTCCACCCGGTACAAGGAGCTGCGCGCTCTGCCGGCCGGCTGGGAACAAACTCCACACCACCAAGATGGAGACCTCTGAGCTGAACAAGGGATGCAGAGGCTGCGCTCTGACATTGACAACCTGAAGACGCAGGTGGGGCCGAGCTCCGAGACATCATCTCGTCCCTGCCTCTGGGAAGACCTGAGCCTGGGCCCCACACAGCCCATGCAAGGGAAGCGTCCCAGATGACAGCCCTCCCAAGGGTGTAAATGTGCGTTCACCCAGGAAAGGGACTTTCCTCAGGAGGTGTGAATGGCAAGACCTGGGCTTGCTTTGCTCACCCACCATCCGGGAAGCACAGCTTAAAAAAAAACCTCAGAACATCACTTTCTCCATCCTACTTAAGTCTCAAATGACCCAAGGGGGACAGAGATCAATATTATATTTAAAGACAATGAAGCTCCAACCTCCTTTGCTTTCAATCCACCTTGGGGAATTCTTCCATATTTTAGCCTAAAGCCCACGTCTTACTGAACTCTCTGTGAAGGGCCACACATGCCCGTCTCCTCCTGGCCAGCCCAGGGGGAGCTGGGAAGTAGATGGGGCACCCTCATGCATGTGGGATTTGCCCTCTAATCCCAGGAAGTCAGGGCATGTAATTCACGCCGCCCCCTCCTCTCCTATGAAACGATGTAAAGTCCCGACTCTCCGTTTCCTTGAGGCCAAGGCACTGGATAGTGCAGACATATCTGCCTGGCTGGCCTCTTTCATCGCCCCGGTAAACAGGGAAGCAGGACAAGTGGGATGTTTATAGGGCCCACCAGCACCGGCCATTGGCACCTTCGCTTTGCTCTTGGCTACCCTAATTATCCACCTTGCTACTTAGCCCTGCCAATATCCCAAGCTCATAAACCTGATTTGGGGTTTGAGCCAGCTCAGTATTCTATCTCTCTACCAAATAAAAGGGGGGGAACCTGGCCACAACTGGCTCATTCCTGCCCCCGTCCTTCCCTCCAGGGCCACGTCTCCCTGCCTCACTCTCCTGCCATGTCGTGCCGCTCCTTCCAGCCCAGCTCCAGATGTGGCAGTCGGAGTTTCAGCTCCTACTCGGCCGTCATGCCTAGGATGGTCACCCACTACGCAGTGAGCAAGGGGCCGTGCCGGCCAGGGGGTTCCGGGGGCCTCCGGGCCCTGGGCTGCCTCGGTTCACGGAGCCTGTGCAACGTGGGCTTCGGGAGGCCCCGGGTCGCCTCCAGGCGTGGCCTGCCCAGCTTCGGGTACCGAGTAGGGGCCACCTGTGGGCCTTCTGCCTGCATCACGCCCGTCTCCATCAATGAGAGCCTACTGGTCCCGCTGCAGCTGGAGATCGACCCGACCGTGCAGAGGGTGAAGAGGGACGAGAAGGAGCAGATCAAGTGCCTCAACAACCGCTTTGCCTCCTTCATCAACAAGGTAAGGCGTGGGCCCAGCGCTCCAGGGCCACAGAATGAGATCCACTGCAGATCTGTCATCTGGTCCTTTTCTGGCCCAGGGGAAGCCACAGTTTACCCATTGGCCTCTCTCCCAGTCCCTGACCACTCATCTTTGGAAGCTGCTAGATCAGACTCTACACTGAATGTTTCTGCCACCTGGTCCTTTTTTTTTTTTAATTTCAAAATATTAAGGGGGTATAAATGTTTTAAGTTACATGGATCACTTTTGTAATGCTTGGGTCCCAGTGGTCCTTTTTTTAATATGTCATCTCCCTCTGGCAAAGTCACCAAGGTTGCTGGAGGTCAGACTATAAGAGGAACTTCCAAAGCAATACTGAAAAGAAAGACCAGAAAGGCAGAAGAATGCCTTTTCTGATGAGGCTTCAATGATAGAACCGTCTTCTGTGTGCCTAAGCTGTGTCAAGACTCTTGTTCCTGAAGCAAGGATGGGCACTAAGACCCCAGAATTTGCTGTCAGTTTAGGCCTGGGATGAGGAAAAAGTGGAGCAGTCAGAGCTAGAGGCACAAGGTGACTGTCACGAAAGTCTTACATCTGCCAACTCCAGAGCCATGGCTCTGAGAGCCCACAGGGAATGTGGAGGTGCTGCTTTAGAAGGTGCCGAACTGGCTGTCACCCTCAGCTGCCCCTGGGCTTGTCCCACACCCTAGGGAGGCTCCTGGGGTCAGGATCCATGCCCAGGGCTGAGCTTGTATTTATGGTGACCGCAAGGTTTAGGGGCAAGAGTCCTGGGCCAGAAGTCAGGAGACCTGGGCCCTGGTGTGGGTTCCACTCCCGTTACCCTGAATCCCTGTGCAAACCACTCATCTCTCAGCCTTGGGGACCCTGCTGCCCAATGGCGGGAGGCCGGGGTAGAAGAGAGATGGCAGGAAAATTGAAGGAGATAATAAATGCAAAAGTGCTCCATAAAGTACTTATTTAGCCACATTTACAGTTTCATTTTTAAAGCTTATTAAGTTCTGGCCATAAACTCATTCCAACGACATGAGCCCTGATCATTAGCAATATCACACCTCCTTCTGTACGGCCAGGAGCCTCCTGCTGGTGTGGCCAGAGACCATAAAAAGGGTCACATTACTCCTGAAGTGTTCTTGACAGAGGATTTGGAAAATCCCAGAGCAAAGACTAGAGACCATGTTCCCTTTGTCAATGACTAGCTGGGTGACCATGGTCAACTCACTCAAATTCTCCTAATCTCAGTTTTCAATCCACAAAAAGGGAGGAGGTGGGCTAGCAGCTTCCGCATCACCATGACCTGGACTTTTTTCAGATACCACTGGCAGGATGCAGCAGAGTAGGCGAAAGAGCTTAGAGTTCTAGGACAAAAACCCTTCACCTTACCCTCTGCCCTGAATGCCTCTGGGCTGCAATAAAAGAAAGCCTCAACTCCCAAGCATCACACATTCTCACATCAGCATGAAGATTTACAGAGTGCTTTCCCATGCACAGTCCCCAAGTAGGAGCTTTGGGAAGCAAAGTGAGCCTCGAAACGATAGGATGGCTTGGTCAAGGTCGCAAGGGTAGTGAGAGGCAGGCAGGTGGGGCTGGAATGCTGACCTATGCCAGGCCTCTTGGGCAGTACCCTTTCCACTACAACACTCAACCCCTGAGTGGAAGGTCGTGGTCCCCTAAGCTCCCCCAGGCATGGGAGACACAGAGACACATACTCTCAGGTGCCAGTCTGTGCAGAGGTTCTGATTTTTGCAAATTCTAATGCATTGGCAGTGGTGTGTTGAGAGAGGGCATAACCTCATTCCACTGCCTTCTCCAAGTTGTGGTCCTCATGGTCCCTGCTGCCTGGTGACATCCCATTCTTGGCTACAGGTGCGATTCCTGGAGCAGAAGAACAAGCTGCTGGAGACCAAGTGGAACTTCATGCAGCAGCAGAGGTGCTGCCAGAGCAACATGGAGCCCATCTTCGAGAGCTACATCTGCGCCCTTCGGCGGCAGCTGGACTGCGTGTCCGGGGAGCACGTGAGGCTGGAGTCCGAGCTTTGCAGCCTCCAGAACGTGCTGGAGGGCTACAAGAAGAAGTGAGTTGGCTCTGATTTCACCCCACCAGGGAACTCGGGGCAGGCTACAGATTCCGTAGCTTAGTTCATTGGGCGGTGGAACAATTAAGTGGGATGATGTAGGCAGAGCATCCCCTTTGGCACACGGGAGCTCAGAAATCATGCATTATCTTCATGTGCCTTCCCACTACCCCGTCTAAATAGGCCCTCATTATTGCTCTCGCTGTAAAGCAAGCTCTTTCACCTGCCGTTTCTGGAGCTCTGGGTCACTGCTCCCAACCACCTGCTCTGCCTTCTCTTCCATCAATCCCTTTGCAGATGCTGAAGTCCTGACACTTCCTTTTCCCCAAACAAACTAACTTATTCCCCAGGCCTCTTCCCTCCAAGCATCTGCTTCTGCTGTTCCTTCTGCCGACAAGCCCCCTCTCGGCACGTCTCCCACCACATCCAGGCCGACAGCCCACATTTTCTCTCACCCCCTGACTCTGGCTTGCTGGAAATCTCACAGCTGGAAATCACCTCCCTCCTCTTTATCAGAGCTCTAGCTCCCCATCTCACTTCCAAGTTCTTTGGTTCCTGTTTTCTATCTTGCTGACTTGCCCTCCCTAGAGCAAGCTCTAGAGTCTGAGTCACAGCTTGGAGCAGGTGTTGATAAGCATATGGTAATTAAAAGCCTGCTGGCCAGGAGAGCCAGTGCTGGCAGGAAGCTGAGGCCCAGATGCATTGCCTCACTTGGGCCTGGGCCTAGTGCCCTGTGGGAGCACAAGTGGGTGGGGAGGTTGGACAGACATCTTTCCGTTAAGGAGAAAAGTTTAAATATACTGAGAACAACAGGTCATAAGGGATGTGAGTTGGTGGACTGGAGCCCCGTTGGGGGCACTCATGCTTCAGGTGTCCACCACATGCCTACTTGGTGCCAGATGCTGTGCTGGGAAGTGCAGGTGCTATAGAGAGGGAAGAGCCTGGCTCCTGCCCTCAAGATGCCCCAGTCCAGTATGCACAGACCCCCTGGGCATACACACCAGCAGATGCAACAGGGCAGAGGGCAGAAGAGGAGAGGAATTCCAATGGAAGGAGGGAGCAGAAGGAGACCAGGAAGGCTTCCTGGAGGAGGTGCCATTTTCTCTGGGCCTTGAAGGATAACTAACTTTCATTCTGATGGCTTCTTATAAAAGGAGAGTCCAGAGTAGACCCTAGAAATGGGGATGGGACAGGAAGAGTTGACAAGGAAGGATCAGAGCAAGCCAGGTGACGGGACAACTCTAGGGGACTGTGACAGGTGAAATGTGGGGAGGCTGTGGGAGGGGTGGAGGCCAGCCTTTCTGCAGAAACAACACACTTCCTACGGGTAAGTAGCAAGGTAAACCTGGAACACATGGTTTGCAGCTCCAGATGAAAATTTGAGCTTTTAAAAGTGAAACAACAGAAGAAGGATGAAATCAAACTCGCATTTTATAATAACAGTAGTGAAAAACACAGAGTACTGACCCCGGGCCAGGCACTGTCCTAGTAACACATGTGATATATTAACCCACAGCAGCCTGCGAGGCAGGACAGTGGCACCCTCACTCTGCAGATGGTGGAACTGTAGATGATGGGACGCAGAGAGGCCAAGGCACTTAACCAACTGGGCCACGACCAGCATGTGACAGAGCCGGGACTCAGACCTGGGAGGTGGCTCCAGCGCCCAGTGTCAGTGCGGCGGCAGAGTCCTGCTGGAAAAAGGAGACACTTTTAGTGGATCCATGTTGCTCACCCCCCTGAGTCATTCTGGGAAGACTGAAGCCCTGCTGATTCCCTCTGCCCTCGGGGGGCAGTGAGTGGGCCACAGAGCCCCAAGGCACTGGGAGGAAATAGTCGGCTGTCTCTGTGGGTCTGGCAAAGTGGTAATTGCTACCTCCCCGACCAGGCAGGGACCAGGCTCAGAACCCTCCCAGCGAGGAGGGCCACGGGTCCAACTAGGAATGTCCGTGACTCAGAAAAGACAGCCGCGCGTGCCACACAGCCTTTCTCCACCTCCTAGAGGAGGCGGCTAGATGAAGTGGGCTTCCTCAGCAGGGAGAGCCAAGCGGGTCTCCCATGACTTCCCAGAGGATGGCTCATCACAGGCACAGGCTCCTGGGGAGGGGGAGGGGTAAACTTGAAAAGTGTCTGCAAGGAGCCATGATAACAGTCATCGGCCTTGAGTGGGTGGAGGAGCAAGAGGTGTCCAGAGACAGGGCTGGACCCAGTGACTCCCCAGGGTGCTCAGTGACAGCAGAGTCACCCCAAAAGCCTAATGCCAAGGCCTCTTCCAAACTCCACACCCGACTACAGCGTTTTTTCCTGCCCATTCCATCAGATATGAAGAGGAGCTCTCCCTGCGTCCCTGTGTGGAGAACGACTTTGTTGCCTTGAAGAAGGTGAGGGCAGGTGCTCAGGGAGGAGAGGTCCTGAGCTGGCCCGCCAGCCCTGGACCATGTCCACAGTGTCTGCAGCCCACTCACCCCACTAAAGCATCCTCACCCCCAGACTCCTGGGCCAGCTCCCTCTCCCCTGCCCCCTGGCAAAAGGGTAGGGATTGGCCTGACCTCCACCTCCCAACTCATGTGGGCCAAAGCTGGGTAAGGGTCATGTCTAGCCCTGTCCTGGCAGCTGGAGATGAGTTAATGCCAAATCAGACGCAAAACAAAAGCTTGATGCAAATCCCTAAAGATGGAAACAATCATGATGTTCTTCAGATGGGTAGCCAGATATCTCCAGGCCCAAGCTCTGCCAAGTGAGCCCTGAGAAGCCACATCCAAGGCTCCTTTAAACCCGCCCCCCCAGCTCCCCTCAGATACCTCCCCATCAGGACGCCAGGCCCAGGCATGGGGTCCCGGGACTGGGGACCCTCTCCCACAGTGGCTCCATCACTCCTTAGCATCCACATGGGCTCAATGAGGAAAGGTGGGCCCCACACCTGCACCTGCCACCAGCCTGCCTGGGAGGCGGGCCAGTGGGTGGAAGGCGTGGCCCTTGCCCGGCCCTAGCCCAGGTTGTGGTTCTGTCCCTGCTCTGCTGCAGGAGGTGGACACGGCCTTCCTGATGAAGGCTGACCTGGAGACCAATGCAGAGGCTCTAGTCCAGGAGATCGACTTCCTGAAAGGCCTGTATGAGGAGGTACCAGCGGCATTGCCCTCCAGGTGGTTGGTCAGGGGCTGGTGCCCAGGGAGCGAGGGGGCTGGGAAGTGTCTGCCCAGCGGGGACTAGGTCAGGGCGAGCACGTGGAGAGATCAGCACTGGAGAGGTGGTTCTCAGGCAGTAAGACCCCCAAAAGTTGGATCGTCCAGAGCCCCAGCTTGCAGACCCCTCTGGGAAAGTTTCCACAGAGCTCTGGGTAACTAGAGGGTGGGGACAAGGAGCCCGTTGATGACTGAAGCCCAGAACAGCTGTAGCAGGCTTCTGTGCAAATCTGCTGTGGGAAGGTCCGAGCAGCTTCTTCCCATTTCTGCACCTGGGCCCTCAGAGCGCTCACACCTTCTCACCTGGCCCCTCCCAGGAGATCTGCCTGCTGCAATCCCAGATCTCCGAGACCTCAGTCATTGTGAAGATGGACAACAGCCGGGAGCTGGATGTGGACAGCATCATCGCTGAGATCAAGGCCCAGTATGACGACATCGCCAGCCGCAGCAAAGCCGAAGCGGAGGCCTGGTACCAGTGCCGGGTGAGGCCCCAGGGGAGGGGTGGAGGAGACTGAAGGGGTGAGCGGGAGAGGGGAGGACCCCCAGACTCTTTCTCCCCCAGTAAGTTGGTGCGGAGCTAATGAGGGTGGTGACATGCCATAGCCACAGGGACTCATAAACCCCAGCCCCTGCTGTCTCTGCCAGGCCCCAGGCCGCGTCCCTGCAGAGCATGTGGGAGGACCCCACAGACAGCCCAGGCCTGTCATTGGGGCGCCAGGGTGACAGCTTTATTTACCTGCAGACTCACCGGACATGCTCCTCTTAGCAGCACTCAATAAACACTAATTGGCAATGATGGCAAAGAGGGCCCTGGGCTTCTCGTGGGAGGAGGCCAATGGCATGGGGTGGTTACTAATGGTGGGGCAGAAACGGTGATTAAGGTGGCCCCAGACTTAGTAATTAGGGGCTTGCTGGGAGGGCAGGGGGAGCCCCTGAGAACAATTCAGTTTGACAGACATTATCATCCCAGTGTCACCTGCCTTGTCTGTGCAAGGCACCACACATGCATTCACTGATCAGTTCCCTCATTCAACCCTGTTTATTGGGCATCCCCCATGTGCCAAGCACAGTTCTAGAAGCTGGGAATCCAGCAGGGCACAGAACAGACACCCGTCCCTGCCTTCATGTCACTTCCCTTCCAAAGGCAGGTGCAGGAGCAGGGGTGGCGGGGCGGGACAGACAATACACAAGACAAATAAGTTAGATGGTGATGCATGCTGTGGAGAAAATAAATCACAGTGCACGTAGGGAGTGTTGTGGGAGTGCAGTTTTGAATAGGTGGCCAGGAAGGATGGGCTCGCCAAACCAAAATACGAATGAGGTCCATAAAGTGATTGCGAAGGTCAAGAAACAGCTTAAGGAAGCTTGATGACAAAAGCAACAAACTGTCTCTGGAAAGGCAGAGGCATTGTCATTTGACCTGATCTTGAAGGACAAGTAAGACGTCAATGAGCAGAGAATGGGGGAGGAGTGCCAGGCAGGAGCCGGGACGCAAAAGGACGAAAGCCGGGCTGTGTGCTGTGAAGGAGATCAGGGTGGAGAGGTAGGCTGGGGCTGGGTCATAGCACATCTGCAGAGCTGTGCTAAGGCCTTTGGACTTTTTCCTGAAGACAAGGGGTGCCACTGACCATCCCAAGTGATTCTCTGCCTGTTTTCTGGAGATCTGTGGGGATCGAAAGTACCAAACCCTGGCCTTGAGCCAGCTGCTGGTGACTCAGTCTGTGGCCATTTACGGCCAGGTTTCACCCCAGCTGGCTCCTCTCTGGTTGCTCTGGGCCACCCATCAGTCAGGTGGGCTCAGGGAATACAGCCACCTCATTTTCCCATCCTCCTAAGTCAGAATCATGAAGACAAGTCTATTAATTAAGGATTGCATTTAGCTATGAGGATCAGCAATTTTAAAAACAACAAATTCAACTGTTACTTTTTTCTCAGATAGTTTGAAGTACAAAACTAGGCTGCCCAGGATGACACAGGGGTTCTGTGACACCATTGGGACCCAGGACTCTTCTAGCTTTCCATTCTGCTATCCTTAGCACAAGCCTCATCCTCATGGTTGCCTTGCATCCCAAGATAGCTGCGATGCCTCACATGTATATCAGGCAGGAAGAAGGAGAACAGGGAGCAAAAAAAAAAAAAAAAAAAGAGACGATGCCAACTGGGTCCTTCCCACTTTAAAAAGAGCTTTCCTAGCAGCCTACCCAGCAACAGCCATAGATCTTATTGATTAGAGAAGGCTGAAAAATATTATCTTATCTGCACTCATTGCCACCCCAAATAAAAGCAAGGTTCTGTTGGAAGAAGAGGAGAATGGATGTTTACTAAACAACTATAGGCTTTCCCACAGTAAATAACAAAGGAGCCAAAGAGAGTAATTATGAGCTTATCTCTAGTTTTGCATTTTCTATTCAAGATGTTCCCATCCACTATCAGAAAATCTAAAGTTGGCTCATTTTTAAAAATCTATGAATGGAATCTGTACATATTATTCACAAATTAAATTCAGAATACAAAGGTGTTTTTAAAAAGTGTTAAGCCCAGATAGGACATAACACTGCATTTTGGGTTTGATAGTTTCGAGGGAAAACACACAAATATCCTCATGCTGACAGGCAGACGTTTTCTGTTATGAGAGCCCAGCTGAGCACAGCAGCCCCTTCCAAGGTCCAGAGGCACATCTAAGAGGAGAGAGCCCCTGGGTGATCCTGGGCTCTGGAGCAGAGAGAAAAGGGCCAGATACAGGGCAGCCAGACAGACAGGGGGATCTCAGTGTCTGGGAGGAGTTTATGGTGGGATGGGAATAAGGAGCACCCCACGTGAGGACCCCAAACTTGACCAGCAGTGGAGAGGGCTCAGGGAACAGAGCACAAATGGGCATCCAGACAGCTCCCAGGCTCAACGTCATGGGAGCAGAGCCTCAGGACAGTGAAAAAGGGGGCAGGAGATACTGCCACGCAGGCCTGGGACTCTGACCTCTCTGTCCCGGCAGTATGAGGAGCTGAGGCTGACAGCCGGGAACCACTGTGACAACCTCCGCAACCGCAAGAACGAGATTCTGGAAATGAACAAGCTGATCCAACGGCTGCAGCAGGAAATTGAGAGCGTCAAAGCCCAGGTGAGGCGGGGGAGGCCGCCCTGCCATGAGAGTCTTCAAAGCCTGTCTGGCCTTCTCGACCACGTGGGGCACATCCAGTCCTCCCTGGGAGCACTGCTGGAGAGGGAGTAAACCTGTGGCTCCTCGCTGAAGAGGAAGCAAGCCCTTTCTACAAAAGAGCTGGCCAATGCAGGATGAGCAGCCTCAGGAAAGGGCTGGGTCCTGGCAGAGGCCAGGTGACCTCCTGTCAAAGCTAAAGTGGCAGAGGTGTTTCACTAGATGGGAGTGTAGAAAAGACGTTCTCCATGGTCCCTTCAAAGACTCTAATCCCGTGATCCTGAAATGCAAGGTGACTCTGAATTGTTCATAAAATCAGACCCACTGTATTCTCCTAGGTTAGTGAAGACCAGCCAGGTGCTTAAAATCTATTAGCCCCAAAGACATTGCTCAGTGTATTTAAGAGGAAAATCTCAGATCTGCTTGAGGTGTTTCAGATAGAAAACCAGTCCCAATTCCCTGGAGGAACCAGATGCCACAATCCTAGGAGGAAACCCACAGCAAATTTGAAGCTGGCCTGTACCCACCACAGTGTTCTCTCCGGGAGTCCATCTCAGAGGTCCCAGGGCCCCCAGTGATGCCTTTCTGTGCCTCTCCCCCAGCGCTGCAAACTTGAGGGCACCATAGCTGAGGCTGAGCAGCAGGGCGAGGCGGCCCTCAATGACGCCAAGTGCAAGCTGGCGGGGCTGGAGGAGGCCCTGCAGAAGGCCAAGCAAGACATGGCCTGCCTGCTCAAGGAGTACCAGGAGGTGATGAACTCCAAGCTGGGCCTGGACATCGAGATCGCCACCTACAGGCGCCTGCTAGAGGGCGAGGAGCACAGGTGAGCCCATGAGGGAGGGTTAAGCAAGGACAGACACCAGGTGTACATGTCGCCCAGCCCTCCTGTGGCTGCTGCTGGTATGACCCCTCCGCAGTCATGGAAAACCCACAACAGCACACAGTCTCTGGAGAGGGAAGGAGAGGGGAGATACCACATTTTTCAGCCTACTTCTGTTCGATGCAGTTACCTGTCTTCTTTTTCCTCCTATCCCCAGGCTGTGCGAAGGCATTGGGCCGGTGAACATCTGTAAGTAGATGAGCCATGCCCCCAAGGGCTCTGTGGTCCTGAGGGTTGGTGGTCCCAACACAGACAGCCCACACTACCCCTCCCCAGAACTCTAATGCCTCCCCCACCCCAAAGGAAGAGCTCTGTCTGCCATGAGCTCCTGGGCTGATGGCAAAGCTCTCCCGCTACCCATAGCTTTGGGAAGTTGGGACTGGGAGCAGACTGGAAGGATGGTCCCAGTGCTTCAGGGCCCAGAAGCCACAGGAGCCATACTCACAGGAGGATGCTTTTCTAGAGGAAGAGGATTTGAAGCAGGCTCAGGAAGGAGGGATAAAACAAGTAGAAACAGAGAGGGTGAAGCAGATAGTAGGCCTGGCCTGGCCAAGGCTCTGGGGAGAGAGGAGAGGCGTGTGGCTGCCTTCTGAGCACTTCATGTGGCTCAGGGGGAGGAGACATGGAAGTTGGTGGCTAGAATGGGCGTGTCCTTAGAGGTGAGTGGCAGCAGGTGGGAAGAATGGCCTGGCTGAGACATGTCAGGGCAATCCCCTTAGAGTTGTGCAGTGTGGAGCTCTGAGCACCACTTTCTGTTCCCACAGCCGTGAGCAGCTCCAAAGGCGCTGTCCTGTACGAGCCATGTGGCGTTAGCACACCTGTGCTGAGGACCGAGTACTGCCCAGGGGCCACCAGCATCCTCAGGAGCAGTGGCGGCTGCAGTGTTGTGGGCACTGGTGAACTCTACGTCCCCTGCGAGCCCCAGGGGCTCCTGGGCTGTGGGGGTGGGCGCAGCTCCAGCATGAAGCTTGGGGCTGGGAGCAGCCCCTCCAGCCACAAGTGTTAGCACCACCCCAGAGGCTGGAAACCCAGGGCACAGGGTCCCAGCCCTTGGCCCTGGATGTCACACCCCACCAGGGCTGAAGACAAGGGTATTCCAAAGCCCCACCTTCCCGTTTTGGCTCCAGACTCCCCTCAGGTGTTACCCAGGAGCTGAGCTGCCCCTCAGCCCCCTCCTATCTCCACCAGTCACCTGTCACTCAGCTATGTCCAGAGCCTGAGCTGGCTCTTGGGGCGGAGATGGGGGACAGAGAAAGAGAACGCATCGCTCCTGACCTCTGGGCCAGGGGAATGGCAATGTCCCCAGAAGTCCAGAGAGTGTCACAGTTCCACCTATGGATCACCCCTTGGAAGTGTCCCCACAAAGCCAGCTCCACTCCCTCATCCTAGGCTCCCCACTTCCCTTACTTACTTCAGGTACCCCTTCACCTGAGAAAAGGGAACTTCTTTTAACACCACCTGAAATAGGCACTGCCGCAGATATCAGGAGGAGCCACCCCCAAATCCCATTCTGAATTCCAAAGCCAAGTGCTGAGATTTCAGGATCAGTCCAGACCTGCAATGTCCTCTCAGCACAGAGAATCAGAGAATCAGAGGGGACGTCTGTAAGCAGTAGATTTACTTGCTCGGATGTGTTGAACTCTATGAAAATAAGTCTTCTTCCTGAGCTCACATTGGCAGGTGGTGGCAGGGAAATGCTTAGAACAAAGGGCAGGGGACATGGGTGTTTACTGGACGGACAGACCATCGAAAGCTGACGTCATTTGCTCAGTGGAACCAAGCCCCTCCCCT
>CAUYRT010037681.1:0-13250 GCA_963574885.1 Lepilemur ruficaudatus
GTGTGAGTGTGTTATTTTTCTCACAGACACTTTCCCAAAATTCAAAGACATCAGCTTATCATTTTCAAATATATCTCTCTCTCTCTCTCTCTCTCTCTCTCTCTCTCTCTCTCTCTCTCTCTCTCTCTCTCTCTCTTTCTCTCTCTCTCTCTCTCTCCCTCTCTCTCTCTTTTCATTATCACATCTCCTTCTCTGACTCTGACCCTCCTTCCTCCCCCTTATGAGAAACCTGTGGTTACGTTGGACCCACCAAGATAATCCAGGATAATCTCCCCATTTTAAGACCCCTACTGTAGTCACATCTGCAAAGTCACATTTGCTATGTAAGGCAACATATTCACAAGTCCTGGGGATTAGGACATGGACATCTTTGTGAGGCCATTACACAAGGACATTAAAACAGTATATTCCATATATTCAAAAAGGCAAAAGAAAAGGTTGAGCATGTTGAGCAGAGACATGGAAGATACAGAAGAGACTAGATTTTAGAGATGAAAAATGCAATGTTTGAAGATACTAAGAGGACTCATTCTAGAGATGAAAACCACAAAATCTGAGGTGCGGCTGGGCACAGTGGCTCACACCTGTAATCCTAGCACTCTGGGAGGCTGAGGCGGGAAGATCGCTTGAGCTCAGGAGTTCGAGACCAGCCTGAGCAAGAGTGAGACCCCATCTCTACTAAAAATAGAAAAATTAGCCAGGCGTTGTGGCACATGCCTGTAGTTCCAGCTACTCAGAAAACTCCAATTAAGAGAATCTCAAAGAAATCCATATCCAGACACATTATAATCAAATTGCTGAAAACTAAAGACAAAGAAAATATCTTGAAAGGAGTTAGAGAAAAATGGCACGTCACATACGGGGTAACAGTTATTTGAATGACTAGGGATTTGTCATCTGAAACCATGAAGACCAGAATGAAGTAACACAACACTTTTTCAGGGATAAAATAAAAGAATTGTCAATCCAGAATTCTACATGTAGTGAAAATATCCTTCAGGAATGAATGTGAATTAAAGATATTTTGAGATCAACAAAAACTAACAGAACTCATTGACAGCGAAACTGCAGTAAACGAAATGCTAAAAGAAGTTCTTCATATAAAAGAGAAAATCTCGAAACTTCAGGAATGAGGGAAGAACAACAGAAATGATTAATGTCTAGGTAAAGTATTCTTTTTTTCTCTCAGGTTCTTTAAAATGTGTATGACTATTAAAAGCAAAACTTACAACACTTTCTAACTAGCTTTTAAAATAAGCTTTATTTTTTGAGCAGTTTTAGATTCTAGTGGGGTTTTCAATGTGTATAAAGGTAATGTGTATGACAGCTACAACATAGAAAAGATGATAGGGTAAAGGGACCTGTATCATGGTAAGGTTCCTATACTTCATCAGAAGTGGTAAAATATTAATTTGAAGCAGAACGTAAAAAGTTTAGTATACATATTGCAATTTTCAGAGCAACCACTTAAAAAAGCTAGACAAAGAGATATAGTAAAATAATCAAATAATAAATTAAAATTGAATACGAAACAATATTCAAAAAACCCCAAAGAAGGCAGGAAAGGGAAAAACAAGGAATATAAACTATAGGGGGCAAGCAGAAAATAATTAACAAAATGATAGACCTAAATCCAAATATATCAACAAATATAATAAATACAAATTGTTTAATCGTACCAACTAAAAGACAAAGATTATTAGAATAGATTTTTTTAAAAAGCCATGAGTATACACTTTAATATACGTAGCTTAGGCCAGGCACGGTGGCTCACGCCTGTAATCCTAGCACTTTGGGAGGCCGAGGCGGGCGGATTGCTTAACGTCAGGAGTTCGAGACCAGCCTGAGCAAGAGCGAGACCTCATCTCTACTATAAATAGAAAGAAATTAATTGGCCAACTAAAAACATATAGAAAAAATTAGCTGGGCATGGTGGCGCATGCCTGTAGTCCCAGCTACTTGGGAGGCTGAGGCAGGAGGATCACTTGAGCCCAGGAGTTTGAGGTTGCTGTGAGCTAGGCTGACGCCACGGCACTCTAGCCAGGGCAACAAAGTGAGACTCTGTCTCAAAAAAAAAAGAAAACGTAGCTTATAAGTTAAAGAAGGGGAAAATATATGCTACGTAAATGCTAATCAAAATAAAGCTGAAGTGGTTGTATTAATATCAGACAAAGCATACCTGAAAGGAAGGACATTTATCGTGGATAAAGCAGGGTATTACATAATGGTAAAACCCAATAAAACACCATGTTAAATGTGTATACGTCTAAGAACAGAACCTCAAATACATGAAGCAAAAACTGACAGAACCTGGAGCAATTGACAAATACACAACTGTAGCTGGAAATGTCAATGTTCCTCTTTCAGTAATGGATAGAACAAGTAGACAGAAAAGCAGCAAGTATATAGAAGGATTAAATAACACCATCAGCCAACTAAAATTGATAAAACACTCCATCCACAGCTGAATAATATACTTTCTTTTCAAATACACACAGAACATTGACCAAGACAAACCATATCCTCAGTCATAAAATAAACCTAATAAATGTTTAAAAATTAAATTTATATAAAGCATGTTTTGATAATAATGGAACTTAACTAGAAGTCAATAGTAGAATAAAAACTAGAAAATATTCAAATGCCTGGAAATTAACTACATACTTCTGAATAATACTGAGTGAAAGAGGAAGTCTCAAGGGAAACTAGAAAATATTTTAATTTGAATGAAAGTGAAAATACAATATATCAAAATTTATGGGGTGCAGCCAAAGTACTATGAAAGAGGGATATACAGCATTAAATGATTATATTAGAAAAGAATAAAATTCTCAAATCAATAACCTAAGATTCCATTTTAAGAAACTACAAAAAGAAGAGTAAAATATACGCAAAGCAGCCCAAGAAAGGAAATGACAAAGATAAGAACAGAAATAAATGAAACAGAAAACAACAGAGAAATCAATTAAACTGAAACCTGGTTCTTTAAAAAGATACATAAAATTCCTAAACCTCTAGCCAAATAACAAAGAGAAAGAAAGAAACAAAGGAAGAAAAAGGAAGGATGGAGAAATACATGACATCACTACAAACTTCACAAAAGGATAATAAGGGAATACTATAAACAACTCTACACTTACAAATCTGACAACTTAGATGAAATGGACCAGTTTCTCAAAACCCACAAACTACCAAAACTCACCCAAGGTAAAACTGATAACTTGAATAGCCCTAAACTATTAAAGAAATTGAATTTGTCATTAATAACTTTCCAAGAAGAAATTTCCAGACCCAAATAATTTCTCCAGAGAATTTTACCACAGGTTTAAAGAAGAAAAAACACCAATTCCAGACAATCTCTTCCAGAAAATAGAAGAGTAAATACTTGCAAAATTATTGTATGAGACCAGCATTACCTTTACACCAAAACCACACTGTGACAGTATAAAAACAGAAATCTACACAGACCAATAGTCTTTATGAACATAGACACAAAATCCTCCCAAAAATAGCAAATTAAATGTATCAATATATAAAACAATAATAAATCACAATGAAGTGAGTTTTATCCCAGCAATATAAGACTGGTTCAATGTTTGAAAATTAATCAATGAAATCTATCTTACTAACAGCTTATTATCAGGAGAAAAAAATATATGATCATATATCTTGCAATATGATCATATCGATGTATGCAGAAAAGCATTTGAAAAGACTCAACAGTCATTCTGGATTAAAAACTCTCATCAAAGTAGGAATAAAAGGGAACTTCCTCAACCTGATAAAGGGCATCTATAGAAAACACAGAGCTGACATCATACTTACGGATAGAGGACTAATGCTTTCATCCTAAGTTCAGGAACAAGTAAAGACATTCACTTCACTCTCGCTACTTCTATCCAACATTGTACTGGAAGACCAAGCCTGGGCAATAAGGCAAGAAAAAAAGTAAAGAGCACGCAGATTAGAAAGGAAGAATTAAAACTGTCCCTACTCACAGGACACATAATTGTCTCCAAAGAAAATCCTAAGAAATCTACAGGAAAAAAAAAGTACTAGAATTATAAATAAATTTATAAAGTTGCAACATATAATCATATATTTATGAACTAGCAGCAAATGATTGGAAACTGAAAGTTTTAAAACCATTTACAATAGCACCAAAGCAATGAAATACTTACATATAAAACTAACAAAACATGTGCAGGATACTTAAGCTAGAAATGACAAAACACATTTTAAAGAAATCTAGACAGACCTAAGTAAATGAAGAGGCATACCATGTTCATGGATTAGAAGCCTCAGTATAGGTAGGATATCAACACTCCCCAAATTGATCTATAGATTTAACAACGTTGATCAAAAGCATTGCAAGATTTTGTGAATATATCCAAGCTGATTCTAAAATTTATATATAAATTCAAAGGAACTAGAATGACCAAAATAAATTTGAAAAAAAAGAATAAAATTGGAGGACTCATGCTACCCCAATTTAAGACTTACCGTAAGCCTACAGTAATCAAGGAAGTATAATATCAGCAACGAGACAGACACATAGATTCATGTAAAAGAATAGAGTATAATAGATTAAAGCAAAAGAATACAGTGTAGGCCGGGCACGGTGGCTCACACCTGTAATCCTAGCACTTTGGGAGGCCGAGGTAGGAGATCACTTGAGGTCAGGAGTTGGAGGTTGCAGTGAGCTATGATGACCCCACTGTATTCCACCCAGGTGACAGAGTAAGACTTCGTTTCAAAAAAAATAGAGTGTAGAAACAGACCCACACAAATATGGCCAATAGATTTTTGACAAAGATGCAAAGATATCTCAATGGAGTGAGGATAATCTTTACAGCAAATAGTGCTTGAAACACTGGATGTTCACATGCAAAAATAAATGAACCATGACCTAACCTTACAGCTTAGACAAAAAAATTATCTCAAAAAAATTATAGATTTATATGTAAAATGTAAAACTAAAACTTTTAGAAGAAAACGTAAGAGACAATTGTTGTGACCTTAGGTTAGAGAGAGAGTTCTTAGATATGACACCAAAACCACAATTTATAAAATAAAATATTTATTAAATTGGGCTTCATCAAAGTGATAAACTTTGCTCTGTGGAAGACACTATTAAAATTAAAAGAAAACCTACACAAAGGGAGAAAATCTTTACAAAACATATATCCAACAAAGGACTTGTAACTAAAATATATAAAGAATCTTAAAATGTAATAATAAGTCAATCTGACCAACTTCCCTGGACAAAAGGAGGAAAAGATTTGAACAGACACTTCTCCAAAGAAGACAAATTGTTACAGTATATGAAAGTATATGCTTAATGTCATTGGTCATTAGGGAAATGCTATTTAAAACCATAAGAGATACCACCACACACTCCTTAAAATGGCTAAAATTAAAAAGGCTGATCATTGTGTTGGCAAAGATGTAAAACAACTGGAACTCTCATATGCTTCTAGTGGGAATGTAAAATAATACAATCACTTTGGAAAACAGTTTGGCAGTTTCGTAAAAAGTTAAATATGTATTTACCAGATTGGTGCAGCCATTCCACTCTGAAGTACTTATTCAAGAAAAATTAAAGCGTATGTTGACACAAAGTCTATTTCCCAAATGTTCATAGCATCTTTATTTGTAAAACTCAAGCACTAGAAACAACCTAAATGTCCATGAGCAAGTTGAATGCATTAAACAAATTGTGGTATACAATGGAGTACTACTTAGCAATAAAAACGAATGAACTATTGATACACGTAACATACATGAATCTTAAAATAATTATGCTGAGTGACATAAGCCAGAAAAAAGAATACACGCTAAATGATTCCATTTACATGACATTCTAGAACTGTATTGTCCAATATATTACCAACTAGCCACGTGGCTGTTGAACACTTGGTATGTGGCTGAGAACTGACATTTAAAGTTTATTTAATTTAAATTATTTTAAATTCAAAGCTAACGCAAAGTAAAATATTTTTCCTACTAAACAACTCTATTATTTTGTAGAACTGCATTTGCTTTAACCATGGCAGTAAGTAAGATATTGCATTGTGGTGTGTGGGTTGGGTGTATCTGATTGTTTCAAGTATCATGTACTAGATGTATGTAACACATCTAGTCAATGTCAATGAGCTGATTTAGTTTGAATATTTATCTATGTGCCATTGTAACACTGTAATATGTATAGTTGAATATTTTAGGTAGAGAGCACTAGTTATAGTGATATCTATGTATATTATAATTGGTAAAAATATTGAAATACTCTTATTTTCATTATGATTTAATTAATTCCTTTTTCCAGTTGAAAAATAAGTACAGACGAATTTTAAAATTTAAAACAAAAGCATAATACTGATGCAGAACCAAATGGAGACACAGGAGCTAGTGCATGATTATAACAGAAAAGGGGAAAAAAAGACTGAAAGAAGGTATATTGCAAATTCCATGATGAATCATAATTTGGCTGCAGTAGAGATAAACAAAATTAAATCTATTTGTTTTGTGTAAAATATTTTTCAATAATAAAGCAGGGAATACTAAGAGACATTTTCAGCAAATACAAAATAAACTTGATTAAAAGTTTCCTCGTGGCTGGGTGCAGTGACTCACGCCTGTAGTCTTAACACTTTGGGAGGCCAAGACAGGAGGATCATTTGAAGTCAGGGGTTCAAGACCAGCCTGAGCAAGAGCGAGAACCTATCTCTACAAAAAAAAATAGAAAAATTATCCAGGTGTGGTGGTGTGTGCCTATAGTCTCAGCTACTCAGGAGACTGAGGCAGAAGGATTGCTTGAGCCCAGGAGTTTGAGGTTGCAGTGAACTATGATGATGCCACTGCACTCTAGCTGGGGCAACAGAGTAAGACCTTGTCTCAAAAGAAAAAAAAATTTCTCTCAATAATCAAAAAATACATGGCAAAATCAGTGAACTGAAATCAGAGTTTTAAAAAATTTTGTAAACAATTTGTACCAGGATCTGAGCTTGTAACTTTGGTCATCTATAAAAATAATTTAAATTCTTATACAAAAAGAAAATTATTTTTAGGTAGATAATAAAACATCATTATTTTACTTATGGAAATTTTTTTAGAAAATTATAAGGAAAAGATTTAAAAATACATTTTAATAAAAGTAAAGATCTTCAATTAAGCCACTAAAAACTTGCCAATAGAATACAAGACTTAACATCAAAGATCAATTAATTCACAATTTGAAAAATTACATTATACTTCTGTTTAGCTTTAGATGAGCAATTAATTAATATTTTTGGCAAATTTTATCTCAAAGGACTTCCAAATTTACCCAAAAAATGTCAATTTGTAGCCAAAAAAAATTCCCTCATTATGTACATATTTTTGAATTTTTCACATCTGAAAAACAAAGTTTTCGGCTGGACTTGAAAAAACTAGTTCATGTCACAAGAGAAATAGAAGACAATGGATTTAATGATCTTGTGTTCTTTGCCAAAGCTTGTTGGTTGACTCATAGAAGAGCTTTACAAAGACTTACTGTGTTCTTAACTCCCATTCAAGATTTTCTTACAATGAAAGAGATGTTTGCCAAGTATTCAAGATCAAAGACAAAAAATGACAGTGTGACTTAGATTTTCTCACAAATACCACACAGCATAGGAACATGCTAAATTTGAAGCCACAGGAAAGGAAAAGCTTATTTATTTCTTAGCTATTCAGGTTTGAAATTTTATATTGAAACTTTTCAATTTTTATATTTTAAAACTTTTCATAATATAATAAACAATAATTATTGTATACATTTGTCTAATATAAATCAACATAAAGAAGAATTTAATTATACTCAGAAGAGTTACATAAATTGGCTACAAAGCTTATAAGAAACTTCTGAAGAATGCTGTGTTGATACTGACACATTTAACATTGCTTTTCAATTTATGCAATGACTCTTTGAATTTAATATTAATAATACTGAGTTGACATGAGAATTAGTGAATTTATTGAACTTGGACAGAAGTTGTTTGAAATTGATTGGTTTTGCTTCAAAGTCAAATCAATTCTTCTATAAAAGATGAACCAGTCTTACTGATTTGGATGAGAATATTAATAAAAAATGATTGCTTGGTAGTCAATTCAGTTATTTAAAAACCTTTAAGTAAGTTTGGAACAATTTGGAATGTAAATCTACTGTTTAAACTATAAATCTCATAAAAATCTAAACAGAGGTAAAACATCCCTGATGACAATGTAGTTTTTGAGTTGAGATGTGCTTTAAGCATAAACTGTAGACTGAATTTTAAAAAGTTGGTATATGAAAAAGAAAGCAAAATATCTCATTTAGAATTCTTTATGTTGATTACATGTTGTAATACTATTTTGGATGTAATAGGATAAATATATTATTAAAGTCAATTTTATCTTGCTTCTTAATGTGCCTACTGAAAATTCAAATTGCATATGTGACTCTCATTATATTTCTTTCGGCCAGCAATACTTTAGAAAATGCAAATTAATTCATAGTGACAGATCAATTGTTCCCTGAAGAGGAGAGATGAGGGAGGGACAGGACAGGTGGATCACAAGGAAGCTTCTGGGTATGATGTCCATTATCTTGCTTGTGATGATGGCACCACAGGTGTATGCATATGCCAACTCTTATCAAACTATATATCCAAAATATGTGGGGTTTATTGTATTTCAACTACATCTCAACAAAGCTGTAATTTTTAAAAGGCACTGTTTAGAAAAGGAAAAGATAAGACATAGAATGGAAAAAAAACTTTAAAACATCTATACATGACAATTAACTTTTCCAACTCAATAATAGGAAGGAAAGCCATCTAACTTAAAAAACTGATCAAAATAACTGAAAGACACTTCTCAGAGGAAGCCATATATAAGTGGCAGATAAAGCACATGAAAACATGCTCAGTATCATCAGTCCTTAGGGAAATACACATGAAAACTGTGATGCACTATCACTACACACCCATTAAAATGGTTTTAAAATTTTTTAACTAACCATACCAACAATTTGACATAATATGGAACAGCTAGAACCCTCACACATTGTCGGTGGAAATATAAATGGTACCGCCACATTGGAAAACAATTTGACAGTTTCCTACTAAATTAAACAAATAGTTACCATACAATCCAGTGACCTCATTCCCAGGTGTGTACGCAAGAGAAATGAAAGCATATGCCCACACATAGCTCCATGTACAAATGAACATAGCAACTTCATTACAGTAGCTTAAAACTGGAAAGAACCCAAATGATCATTAAAAAGTGAATGAATTTAAAAAGTGTGGTATATCCATACAATGGAATACTACTATAAAAAGAAACAAATTATTCATCTATACAATTACACGAATGACTCTTAAAAACACGATGCTACTTACTGTTAGAGTGCAATCAGTAAAAATGGCAGAGTAAGAAATCCAAAATTCCCCTTCTCTGTGAAAGCAACCAAAAAAAATGGCAAAAACTATCAGAATCCATTTTTTTACAACTTTGGAAATTACCCAAAGGCAAGTTCACTTATTCAAAGAAAATAGCTGAAGCTCAGCAAGAATAGCAAGATTTGTGGTATTCTAACTTACCCCAATCCTATCTCCTCTACTCCCCAGCTCAGTGGTAGCTTTGACGATAGCAGCCCACATTCCCGGTACTGGAGGGAACAGCATGGGCTCACTCACCAAGAAATGTAATCATTTGTTTTGACCCATCTGGTGGTTCCCTTCTAAGATCAGCTCGAAAGGCTTGTTTTTGTTTTGCCTGACTCAGAGCTGGCCCAGTGCTAGAGCCACTGCTTGGGGGTAAAGGGTGGAGGTGTTTATCAAAAACATTTATAGGCCAATGCTTTAGTCACTGTTGCTTGCTGCATTGGATAACAGCTGGAACAAACAATAGTCTAACCAAAAAGCTTCACAGGAAAGGCTGGAGAACGAGATGTCCATAAGGGATTTCAAAGTTCTAACATGTTCCTGGAAATCCAAAAGGCAAATGCAAATGTTCAGGGCTGTGTGCATGCTGAGGAAAGATCCAAGAAAGCCCTAAGCTCTCACCTCTGGCTGACTTTCAGGCTCTGTGTGAGCAGGAAGCGAAGGCTAATACAGAGTTACAAACCACCAGGCTGAGTGGTGCAGGTGTATCCCACATACACACAGAGCTCCTCAGCAAAGACTGGGAGACTTTTTTGGTTCCAAAAAGTCTCAAGGATATTTCTGTCCAACCACTAGTTGGCCGCCTAAGCTAATGGAACAGAGACTTCAGTAACCATGCATGACAAAGAATACAGAATTTACAGAATTAGTTCAGAAAAGTCACTGAACAAACAAACAAGAATGAGCACAATATGCAGAAACAATGACAAAGCCTGGGGATGAGGCGAGAAACTTATTTCCAGACTTGTATATTGTAATATTCAAAATGTCCACTTTTCAACAAAAAAATTCTAAGGTATATAAAAAAATAAGAAAGTATGGCCCATACATGGTTGGGGAGGGGGCAGTGGGGGACAATCAATAGAAACTGTCCCTGAGGAAGCCCAGACATTGGATTTTTCTAGACAGACTTTAAATCAACTATTTTAAATATGCTCAAAGAGCTAAAGGAAACCAGGTCTAAAGAGCTAAAGGCAAACAGGAGAATAATATTTCACCAAATAGAGAATATCAATAAAGAGATTGAAATCATACAAAGGAACCAAATAGAAGTTCTGGAATGGAAAAGTACACTAATTGAAATGAAAAATTCACTAGAGGGGATCCACAGATTTATTTAAGCAAGGAGATGAAACAAATCAGCACACTTAAAGATAGGTCAACTGAAATTATTGAGTCAAAGGAACAGAGAAAATGAAAAAGAGTGAAGAAAAACGAACAGAGCCTCAGAGACCCATGGAATGTCATCAAGCTTTATCAACAAATGTGTAATGGCAGTCTCAGAAGGACAAGGGAGAGAGCAAGGGGAAGAGAAAACATTTGAAGAAATTTGATGAAAATATAATCTATACATGCAGAAGTTCAACAAACTCCTGCTAGGGTAAATTCAAATGGATGCACACCTAGAGACATCATAATCAGACTGTCAAAAGACAAGAAGAAAATCTTGAAAGTAGCAAGAGAACAGCAGCTCATCACATACAACACATCCCTAAAAAAATTAATTGCTGATTTCTCACCAGAAACCATGGATGCCAGAGGAAGTGGAATGGTATATTCAAAGAGCTTCAAGGAAAAAAAAAATCAACCAAGAATGCTATATCTAACAAAACTATCCTTCAAAAATGAAGGAAAAGTCAAGATATTACCAGATAAATAAAAACTGAGAGAGTTTGTTGCTAGTTGACCTGCCCTACAACAAATGCTAACGGGAGTCCTTTCAGAGGAAATGAAATAACACTAACCAGTTACTTGAATTCATATGAAAAAATAAAGAACACCTGGAATGATAACTACATAGTTAAATATAAAGGACAGTATAAATATCCTTTTCTTCTATATGATTCCAAAGACAATGGTATAAAGCAATGATTATAAATCTATGTTGATGGGCACACAATGTACAAAGATGTAATTTGAACAAGAATAGCATAGGAGGCTAATGAAGCTAAATAGAAGCAAAGTTTTATACTCTATTGAAATTAAGTTGTTATTAATCCAAATAGATTTTTATAAGATAAGATGTTAATTGTAATCTCTGGGGCAGATGCAAATAACTAAAAGTATATATAGTAAAAGTAACAATGAGGAATTTAAAATGGTACACCAGAAAATATCTATAAAATGCAAAAAAAAAAAAAAAAGAGGCTGTAATGGAAGAACTGAGGAACAAAAAGACAAATGACATACAGACTGGCAGAAGCAAGTCTTTCCTTAGTAATAATTACCTTAAATTAAATGGGTTAAACTCACCAATTAAAAGGCATAGACTGGCAGAATGGATTAAAAAACACAAATAGGTTAAAAGAATGGAAAAATATTCCGTGCAAATGGTAACCAAAGAGAGTTGAAGTGGCTATTCTAATATCATATGAAATAGACTTTAAGGAAAAAGAAACGTTACTAGAGACAAAGAAGGACATTACAGAATGATAATAGGGTCAATCCTTCAAGAAGCTATAACAATTATAAGCATACATGCACCTGAAAACAGAGCCTCAAAGTCCATGAAACAAAAACTAAAGTAATTGGAGGGAAAAATAAACAATCCAACAATATTTAGTCATTTCAATACTCCAGTTTTTGTTTTTATGTTTTTTTTTTTTTTGAGACATAGTCTTGCTCTGTCACCCCAGCTAGAGTGCAGTGGCATCATCATATCTCACTGTGCCTCTAACTCCTGGGCTCACGTGATTCTCCTGCCTCAGCCTCCTGAGTAGCTGGAACTAAAGGTATGTACCACTACACCTGACTATTTTTTTTTATTTTTTGTAGATATGGGGTCTCGCTTTTACTCAAGATGGTCTCGAACAATATCCCATTTTTAATAAAGAAGAGAACAAGAAGATATAACATCAGTAAGGAAATAGAATATATACCAACTAGACCTAACAAACAATTACAGAACATTCTACCCAACAACAGAAGGATACACGTTCTTCGCAAGTGCACATGAAACATTCTCCAGGAAATATTATATACTAGGCCATAAAATAAGTCAACAAATTTTTAAAAATTGAAATCATACAAAGTGTGTTTTCTGCCCTCGATGGAATGAAATTAGAAATTAATTACAGAAGGATGTCTGGAAAATTCACAAATATGTGGAAATTAAACAACACACTTCCAAATACCCACTAGGTCATAGAAGAAATCACATGGCTAATTAGAAAATATTTTGATATAAATAAAACAAAAACACAACATACCAAAATTTATAGGCTAGAGTGAAAGTAGGGCCCAGAGTGAAATTTATAGCTACAAATACTCAGATTTAAAATCAATAACCTAATAGTCCACCTTAAAAACTAGGGAAAAAAAGAGCAAAATAAGCTCAAAGTAAGCAGAAAGAAGGAAACTGTAAAGATTAAAGTATAAATAAATGAAAGAGGATAGAAAGAATTAAAGAAAATTGATAAGACCAAAAGTTGGTTCTTCAAAAGAAATCAACAAAACTGACAAACCTTTAGCTAGAATGAAAAAGAAAAATAGAGAAAAGACACAAATAACTAAAATCAGAAAGTGAGGACATGACTACTGATCTGAGAGAAATAAAAAGGATTAAAAGAGAATACTATGAATAAT
>CAUYRT010037682.1:0-32213 GCA_963574885.1 Lepilemur ruficaudatus
CCCCTTTGTACCAAGTGTCGAGGCTTCAGGAGTGTAAAGACAATGGCTATAACCTCTGTGACCATGGAGCACAGACCTTCATAATGGCCTAACAGAACAATGATTGACAAATGCCACAGCAATGCTCTCTGTAAGACAGCTAGGCAGAGCGGGACAAAGAACGGAGTGTCGGCTCTGCTAATGGGAGGGGGTGTAGCGTGGAAAAGGGCAGCAGAGCTCCTTCTGCTTGCACTGGAGATCGAGGGACAAGTAGAATGGCCAAGACAGGGAGGGTGTTCTATGCAGACGAAGCGGCAAGAGCAGAGCACAGAGGTGTGAGAGGTGTATGCTTTACAACCACAACTCAGTAGGAACTGTTAGTGTATAAGGTGTGTGTGTGTGTGTGTGTGTGTGTGTGTGTGTGTGTGTGTGTGAGAGAGAGAGAGAGAGAGAGAGAGATATGAGGTGCCGGAGAACCAATTCATGGACATCTTTGCAGACCGTGTAAAAGCGTTTGAGTTTGAGCCTGAAAGGTGTGGCGACCTATTTATAAATTCTGAGTACTGAGATGGTCAGATTTATATCTTAAAATATCCTAGGAGCAAATTAAATTATTAGTCCTCTTTTCTTTATTTTTCTTATGGCAATGGGTAGTATCCTGGAGACAGGCACCAAGGGACTGTAAAGTCCAAGAAGAAATGTCATGAGTGTCAACTGTACTGACCAACTCCTGGCCGTGGCCTTGGGATTACCAAGCAGACATTGCAGTGAAGTGCACAAGACAGGCAGGAACTAGGTAAGCAATGCTGGGTTAGAGGCACTGTGATGGAAATAAACTTCAGGGTCTAATAGAGGCTTCCAGGAGGGCATTCTCAATTCTACTTTGGGCACAGACATCTAGAAAGGATTTCTAGGAGGACAATTTTTGTTTAACCTGTAAATTAAGCAGTTTTGTGCATATCTTGTGTACCTCATTCCTGGTGATAATGGTCTATAATCTTTCCTGATAACTGAATAAAAGTCTAACTGCTCTGCTGATTGTATTGGTTGGTTTGGTTGATTTACAGTAAAAAAAAAAAAAAAAAAGTAGAATCCCTTATTTTTAAAATGTCCAGAAAAATATCTTGGAACTTTTAAAAAATGGAAATATATCTTATCATTACATTCATCACTTAGCCATCTCCAGAAAACAATGCTACCAACTAAATAACAATTCAGTCACCAGGTCAATTTTTAAAATAAAATTTTTATTCATAAAGAAAGTTAAAAACACTTCAGTTATTTTGAACCAGGCTTAACTGTGAATAAATTGTTTTCACACTCTCAAAGTATATAATTAAGCACGGAAGACCACAGCATGAAGATTTAAATTATTCACAAAACATTCTTGGAACTTTACAAATGAATTACCTGTTCTATAATTCAGTTATGCAATACTAAACTTATTAATACTCCTATTAATACAACCTGTACCTGATACCGGCAAGGAAAATATCTTCACATTTTTATAACATATTATCCCGCAACAGTCCTGTGGGCCTCACATCAAAGCCTATGCTCAGCACGTTTTATTCAGGACTAAGTGTCACATTCAAAGCAATCTAGGTTCAGTAATGTGCTTTGGCAGTAGGGGGGAATTAGGGGAGAGACTGCTGTAATCTCCAGTGTGGAGCTGATAACCTACCCAAGCCTCATGTGTTCTGTGTTATACCCTCAACCTCTTTTACCATGATGTTCCAATACTTGCTTCCGCCTAATGAAAAATTGGCTACTCCCTCCTGTGTTCTATTTTTATTTATTTATTTTTTTATTTCAGAGTGTTATGGAGTACAGATTCTTTGGTTGCATAAATTGCTCTTGCACCAACCAAGTCAGAGCTACAAGCATGCTCGTCCCCCAGACAGTGCACACCACATCCGTTATGTGTGAATTTACCCATTCCTTCCTCCGCCACCCCACCTGCCCGACACCTTTTCAATGTTATGTCCCATTTGTACACATTAGTGTTGATTGACTAGTACCAATTTAATGGTGAGGACCTGTGGTTTTTTTTTTCCATTCTTGTGCTACTTCACTTAGAAGAATGGGCTCCAGCTCCACCCAGGATAATACAATAGGTAGTTCACCATTTTTTATGGCTATGTACCATATTTTGCTAATCCACTCACATATTGATGGCATTTGGGTTGTTTCCACATCTTTGCAATTGTGAATTGTGCTGCTATAAACATTCTAGTGCAGATGTCTTTTCTAAAGAATGTCTTTGTTTTTCCTTTGGATAGATGCCCAATAGTGGATTGGCATCTACTACTGGATCAAATAGTAAATTTACTTTTAGTTTCTTGAAGTATCTCCGTACTGCTTTCCATAGAGGTTGTATTAGTTTGCAGTCCCAACAGCAGTGTATGAGTGTTCCTATCTCTCCGCACCCACACCAATATTTGTTGTTCTGGGACTTTTTGATAAAGGCTGTTCTCACTGGAGTTAAGTAATATCTTATTGTGGTTTTGATTTGCATTTCCCCGATGATTAGAGATGTTGAGCAATTTTCCCTGTTTGTTGGCCACTAGTCTGTCTTCTTTTGAAAAGTTTCTGTTCATGTCCTTTGCCCACTTTTGAATGGGGTTGTTTGATTTTTTTCTCACTGATTTTCCTGAGTTCCATATAGATTCTAGTTATCAGCTCTTCATCCAATGTATAGCATGCAAATATTTTCTCCCATTCTGTAGATTGTTTGCTCTCATGATAGTTTCCTTGGCTGTGCAGAAGCTTTTTAATTTGATCAGTTCCCACTTATTTATTTTTATTGTTGCTGTCATTGCTTCTGGGGTCGAATTCATAAATTCTTTGCCTAGCCTGGTGTCTCTAAGAGCTTTTCCAACATTTTCTTCCAGAATTCTTGTGATTTCATGCCTTAGATTTAAATCTGTTATCCATTGTGAGTTGATTTTTGTGAGTGGTGAGAGGTGCAGATCCTGTTTCAGTCTTCTACATATTGCTATCCCATTTTCCCAGTACCATTTATTGAATAGGGATTCTTTTTCCCAGTGTATGCTTTTGTCTGCTTCCTCAAAGATTAGATGGCTGTATGGAGGTAGTTTCACATCTGGGTTCTCAGTTCTGTTTCATTGGTCTATGTCTCTGGTCTTGTGCCAGTATCATGATGCTTTGGTTACCATAGTCTTGTAGTATAGCTTGAAGTCTGGTAAACTGATGTCTCCAAATTTGTTCTTTCTGCTTAATGTTGCTTTGGCTATATAGGGTCTTCTCCAGTTCCATAAAAAGTGTAGAATTATTTTTTCTAGATCTTTGAAAAATGGTCTTGGTGTTTTAATAGGGTTGCATTGAATCTGTAGAACATTTTGGGTTGTATAGACATTTTAACAATGTTAACTCTGCCTATCCATGAACATGGTAAAATTTTTCATCTGTTTACATTCTTTGCTATTTTCTGTCTCAGCGTTTCAGAGTTTTCCCTTTAGAGGCCTTTCACCTCCTTAGTTAAATATATTCCTAGATATTTTATTTTCTTTGTTACTATTGTGAAGGATACTGAGTCTTTGATTTGGTTCTCAGCTTGACTCTTGCTGGTGTATTGGAATGCTACTTATTTCTGTACATTGATTTTGTAATCTGAGACTTTGCTAAATTTATTATTAATTCTAGTAGTCTCTTGGCAGAATCTTTGGAGTTTTCTAGATATAAGATTATATCATTAGCAAAGAGTGATATTTTGACCTCTTCTACCCCCATTTGGATGCCCTTGATTTTTTTTTCTCTTGTCTGATTGTTCTGGCTAGGACTTCCAGCACTATGTTGAATAGAAGCAGTGATAGTTGGGCACCTTATCTGGTTCCCATTCTAAGTTGGAATTCTTTCAGTTTTTCCCTGTTCAGTATAATGCCAGCTATGGGTTTGTCATCTATAGCTTTTACCATTTTTAGGTAAATCCCTACTATGCCTATTTTGTTAAGTGTTGTTATGAAAGGGTGCTGAATTTTTTTGAATGCTTTTTCTGTCTCTATTGAGAGGATCATATGGTCTTTGGTTTTACTTATCTGCTGAATTACATTGATAGATTTGCATATGTTGAACCATTGCTGTATCTCTTGGAGGATCCTCCCATGTTCTAAATGAATATGTAGAATTTGACACATTTACAATGGAAAATAGTATGTTCTTAATCATATAGGTAATTTCTATCAGGGAAAGAAGAAATATTTACAACATATGTAAAATATTTTATGGAGTACAGATGTTTAATATGTTATTTAATAAATATTAGCATATTAGCTAGTATTTCATGCAAATAGTCATATTTTGCTTTAAAATATGAATCTGAAGCCAAAGTTGGGTTCTCATTCTTACTAAATTGAAATCCAGTATCTTTACTACAACACACAAAGCTATCTATTCCTCTCTACATTCCTCACTACTCTAATATTTTACATATCATGATTTTTTTGCTCTATCCCTGTTGTATTTCCTTCAATTCCTTCAGTTCCAATAGCCATCAATCCACAGGACCTCCATATAGACTGCTTCTTCCACATGGAAATTTATTCTCATACACATCCTAGTCTCATTTGCAACTATCTGTCTTCTCAGGGAAGCCTTCAGTGCATGCCTTCATGGTCTGCAAAAGAAAGCCAGGTCTGATCAACTAAGTTAAGGGGCTTAGATTTTACTCTCAGGCATTTGCATTTCTGGAAGAAAGTTCAAAAGATGATCCTACAGCTGAATGTCTAGGGGGACTCATGGTGGTAAATAGTCCTCAAGTTGAGGTGAGATGGACCAGGCTCAAATTCAGACTTTGCTCTCTACCATTAGTGTCCTGTGGGCAATTAATTCATAGAACCTCTTGAAAGTCTGTTCAGAATCTTTATTGAATAGCTTATTATTAGTTCTATTTTTTAAGAATACATGAGGTTTCGATGAGGTCTATGGGTTAAGGATAAGACTAAAGGCAGACAAGTCAATTCAGATATTTGTGATTGGCCGAAAGGAATCTGTGTGCTTATTTTAGGTAAATGAGCTTTCTGGTATGTTTTTGTTGATGATATTGTTGTTGGGAAAAGAATGACAGAAGTTGTAACTACTGATTTCTTTTACTTGCTTAACTATTTATTTGAGCTGGCAATGTTGAAAGGGCCAGAGCCAATAATTTAGATTTCCTACTATCTGATTTCATCAAGCAGTGCTTCTGAAACTCAATGTGTATTAGAATCACCAGAGTTTCTCATTCAGTAAATTTAGGGCTTCCAAGAATGCCCATGTTACCAAGCATCCCAGCTTTTACACAGACTGCATTTCAAGAAATGGTCAGTCCTGTGCTAGAGGAAAATATGTTCTTAGATGAGAAATAGTGAAGATTTGTTTCTCATTTGGAGAAGAAAAGCAACAGATGGGTTGTCAGAGACCAGTGCTCCCTTTCATAACTAACAAAAATAAATCCAGGAATATTTCAGGGATTAACTTAAAGTTACACATCATGTTAGTATTAGAACCAGGCCCAGGGCTCCAATATCTGACCTCCCATCTGGTTCTCATTCTATTTTACCAATATTCGTAATTGTCTACGTCCTTAATTTTCCCATAGAGCCTGTTACTATTTGCTAGTCTGCAAGAGTGACACAGATCTTCTCTGGCATCATTGACATCATATTTAGAAGAGCACTTTATTGACACCTAAAGTTAGAAATATTGATAAGAAAGAGTCTGGATCATGTGAAGTATGAGCAAACAAACACATTAAAAATCAAGTACCCATGCTCTCCTATCCAAGGGGGAAAAAATTCAATATCTAATGCAAATCTGACAGTTCCTTTATTTTATAGGGAAGGAATAAGACTTATGTGCCATTCCATTGTCTAATCCTGGGTATCAGAACACTACAAATTCTCAGAAACTCTTGCTCCAGTCACTTTCAATGTCTTATGTAGCCATTCTCAGGTATTTTGGCAATCTGCATTGAGCCACGGAGAGAAGATTGTTTAGAAAGAAGCCCCATGGTATTATTGTTAGGCTGTACTGCAGTATTCATGGCAGAGTTTGTATAAGCATCCAATTACATGCTGCAAAAGCCATGGCATTTCCCCGGCTCCCTTGTGTGTATTCAAAATATTTCTTCAGCCTCGTACTACAAGCCAGTTACCATCGCTCACAACTAAATTGGTCACATGCTTGACCTTGACTGTGTTCCAAGGCTGCCTAGCTACTTTCCACAACATTCTTGTACATATACTGCATTATTGTGAGAAGATGAGGTCAATCTCTTACCACATAATCACATAATTTAATACTTCCATTATGAGAAAGTATCAATTCTCTACTTACCATGTACAAAGTTCTGGGCAACATGTTTTACATGCATTACATCATTTAATTATCACAAAGCCTTGTGAGTTAAGAGAACAACACTAAGGTACAGAGAGGCCAAGAGTTTAAATAACTGTGCAAGGTTCATGGGCAGTAGCTGAAGTTAATATGATTCACTTTCCTTGCCTGATATGAACATCAATGAAACCATTCAGGAGAGAGACATCTTAAAACTGACCTTACTAAAGTTGCAAAGTAAGCAGAGGACTTGGTAGATGAAAACATTTAAGTACTAGAGTATAACATTTATCTCAGAATTAATTATTAAGCTCTGACTTGATTTATTTGGTAAGAGTTGTTGGTTAGTCATGGCCACCCATGAATCTAAAACAAGAGGATAGATCTGGTGGAGATATCAACAAAAAAGAAAACAAAAAAAGCTAGTAAACATTAATTTTGAAACAAGACGTCAAAAGTCACTACACTTCAGTGCTGCTACTCTTAGATTATGTTTTATATTCAACCAATAAACAACAAATCCTGCCTATAAGTTTGTGAACTTCAGTGCTAAAACCATTACATTTCTTTTTCTTTCTGTCTGGACATTTTTTCTTTCTATAAAATGGAACCCTTTCTTTTTCTTCTTATTCCTTCACGACATTTTCATTATGATGTTTTCCTTTAGAAACAATATTATTCCTGAACAGAAATATCTAGAAGATGTGTATGTTCAGTAGTCATGAACCTTGTCGTAAAGGTACTAATATCGATAGCTATCCAATGCCTTGTTTAAAATGTGTGATAAAATAGGCAACTATCTCACAAATGATTATCTGAATTTGGTGCTAGATATTGGGTTTATGTAAAGAGATTACATTCATGCTTTAGGATAGTATTTTACCTGAATTATTTTACAGTTATGTTAATTCTGCTATTGCATCAACGTGTTTCTGTTTTAATATTGAAACTTAATTATACATTCCAAAACCACTGGCAATATAAAAGTTTTCTTGTTTGTCAAAGCCGTAGCTATGAGTGTTTTAAGAGGTTTACTTTCATTTTATATATAATCCTGTTTATATTTTGAAGGTTAAATTATAGGTGTAGTGGAAAGCATTTTTACTACTCTGTGCTTTGAGAATTCTAAATATTGTGATGCACCGTATTAGAATCGAGGTGTTGTATCATTACATATTATAGATAAACTCATATACCACTAATGTGAGAGTAGTTATAAAATTGAAATAGAATAACGTTTTTTTTTTCTGGTTTCTTTGGTGCTTTATGCACTTCATTTACTAAAAAACATAAAATAGTCAGTAAAATATTTATTAGGACTTTGAAAGTCTCTAAAGGCATAAATTGAATTTTGTAGTATCTCTAATTTTCTATAAAGTACCTTGCTTCAAAATACAATGGTCTGGCTTTTCTTCTTCTTCTTTTTTTTTTTTTTAACTTTAGCATGTATATGTTTTGAGGTTACTCTACTTCAATCTAACACTAGAGAACATTTCCATTTTTCATTGAAATCCTTAGAATTTTCTGTATGGTTTATTGATAAAATATTACAAGATATGTAGTAGCTTTGCAGTTATTTTATATAAAGGTTATAAAACTTTTACATATTTGGCTAGAACAGAGTAATTGAGTCTATGTATTTCTTTGAATGCAAATCTTTATACAATTGAGACATTTCCAATACCTTTCCATTAGTAGATTCTCCTCTGTGCCATTATTGTGCCTTTCTCCTTATTTTATTGACTCTCCCTCTCCCAGTCACCAAGGTCCACCTGTGCTCCTCAGTCCTCTGCCTCTTGTTTTGGAGGATACATGACACATTATTTAACGGGACAAAGATTCACAGCTTAAAATATGTCATGACTTCTAGAAAACATAATTTGAAGGAGGAACTAAAAGAACAGCAGTGAAATCAAATAAAAAATAAGGCATTTGCAATCACTTCATCTTCTGGTACCATTTGGAATATGACTGAGCAGCACTGGGAAGTCTTTTCGATCCTTTGTGCTCATCTTACAGGTGTGACTGCCTATCCCACCTAAGGCAAAAGGCTTCTCCTGGCAGCTGATGCTTTTGACATGTTGCTTTTGACATAATGTTTATTTTTAATATGTATTAGTTTGATTTTATTTGTTAAACAAAAGTAATGCACATTATTTTGAAAAATTGAAATATTGAAAAAAATATATATTTTCAAGGTAAAATGTTTCTTTTGCTCCCTCTGATCCCATCCCCTAAAGAAATCACTATAAATATATAGATGGGCATGTGAGAAGTTAAGTTATATTTTCTTTTATTAAACAACTATTTAACATAGTCTGTAGTCTAATTTATTCATGAAAGATCAATTAGTAATAAGTTATTAACATTTATGTATTTGCTTGGCCTTTTTTCCATTACGTTTGAATAATTATTGTTATGTGAGCTGTAATTTCCAGAAACAATAACTTATTTTGATATGGCTTTTTCCAAGAAATCTGAGCATTTAGTCCCTAGCATGGATTAGCTCCATCTGTCACTTTTCTTAATCTCTCCCAGGAATTCACGTGAGGCAGATTCTATTAACTGACAATTGCTAAGAGATACACTGTTTAAAATGAGTTATATAACGCAAAACTTAGTGAAAGTTTCATTGACCTCATTGTTTAGTGATATATTTCTACATAAGAAATAAGAAGAAGACAAAATGATCTTATTCAATAATTATTATTTCAAACATATTCTCTAGGAACAAGTTTATACCACAAGGATGTTCCACATAATCAAAACTTTTCCTAGAGCTGGTCTAATTTCCTGAAAAAACAGCAAAAACCAGGGACAAGTTTATGGGAGAAGTCCAAAGCTCTCATTCTCTTACTTCACTCATCTCATTTTCTTTTTAATCCATAGAATAGTTGCATGTTCCAAATGTTCCATGCTTATCTAATCTTTGAAGCATTTTTGCATGCATTGCTTTGGTTAGAACACCCTTCTACATAGTCTGTCTTGCAGAACTTGTCCAAATCACGCTAATCTTTCAAAACTTAAAGTGGATTTTATATCATTTGGGAAAACATCTTTGATTTCTATGCTTTGACTTCCAAACAGAATAAAGTACCTCTCTTCTTTGTCTCCATGGCATTTGTGATTATGTTTATAATAACATTTATATAATGTTGTAAATGGGACCTACTTTGTTTACTTTTGTTTCCTCTGCTGAATTTTATGCTCCATAATGGCAATAAATCTGTATTCACATATCTATCTCCAATTTCTTAAGCATATTTGCTGAATCAAAAATTGCATCAACAAATGTATAATCATAATCCGTTAATGATTTTTGTTGATGTACTCAATCTAAAATGGTGTTCTTTTATAATCCGAATAGGTCAGGAGAAACTCCTCAGGATTCTGATGGACTTAAAATAGGCAATATGTATTAATATTATGAGTTATCAGATTTCTTACTCCTGGACATATCTTTCTGTACTCATTGTTAGGCAAAAAAGATAATTAGAAACTCTAGCAAGAAAAAAAATAAGAAAATGTGGTAGCAATTGTTATTGTAAAATTGTTACTTGAACAGATTTTCATTTGGCACTTCTTTAAGCTAAGATCTGTTGAAAGATCATTATTCAAGAGTCAGAGCCAGTAATATTACAGTAGTCAACATACACTCAATTGGAGGTGATTTTAACACCAAAATTAATTCCACATAAACCTTCCAGTATATACTTTCAACCTAGTTCTGTAGGTCTTTATATCTGTTACCTATTAGCACAATAATGCTGTGTAACAAACCATCCCAGATATTCTAGTTTTAAAATAAATAAGCATTTATTTTGTTCATCCACGTGTGGCTTGGCCAGGCTAGACAGTGGTCAGGGGTCATTCATTTCTTTCTCTCATTTTTGTTTTTCACCCATAGACAGTGATTCATCCATTGTATCTGTGCAAAGTAAACTGAAAGGCCTCTGAAAGGAAGTCACAGTTCTAGATGCTATTAAGGACATTCTTGATTCATGGGAGGAAATCAAAATATCAACATTAGCAGAAGTGTGGAAGAAGTTGATTCAAACCCTCATGAATGACTTTGAGAGGTTCAAGACTTCAGTGGAAGGGCAGCTGTGGATGGGGAGACATCTTTGCTGATTTTGTCTGGGCTTTTTCTAATTTTTGGAAGCTAATTAGTTATTAGATACTGTAGGATGTTTGTGCTGGGAAAATGGGAAAACTGGACTTTTTTCCATGTGTCTCATTCTATAGTAGGCTAGGCCAGACATGTTCCCAAGGCAAAGACAGAAGATCAAAAATGAAGCAGAAGTATGTCAACACTTTTGAAATTTTCTCATTAGTCACAACTGCTCAAATCTCATTGCTTTAAAGCAAGTAATATGGCTGAAATCAGCAACAAGGTACAGGGTTGTAGACTACTTCTTAAAGGAAGAAGTTACAAAATCATACTGCAAACTTGTGGGTACAGGGAAGGGAGAAGAATCAGAGTCATTAGTGTAATCAGTATACTATGGTCTGCCTGTGATCATGATTATTTATATTCTCCCCCATAATATGGTCACTTTTATCCCAGAATCTCAAAATTTCATCTAATCCCATAACCAGACTCTAAGCCCAAGATCTCCTGATCCACAGAAGGGTTCAATGGTGATTCTCTTGATTTAGAGACCATGAACAAAAAGATGTTATCTGCACCCTGCCCCCATTATCCATATATACACACCCACCCCTACCCAAACATGATCTAAAACAATGGTCAGACAGAGATAAGGTAATTACAGTAAACATTTCCATGCCCCAAAAGAAGAAGAAAAAAGAGTTACAGAGAAGTTACTGTTTAAAATTCTGAAATCCTTTTGAGCAAAGGTAGCCAAGTTCTACCATTCTGAGTAGGATTTTCTTGATCAGCCCTCAGTTCTGTTCCCTGCCAGTGGCTCACAGTATATTGTTTGCTATGTCCATTGGCTCTACCTTGGGACATCCTTCTTTGTCCATGCGATGGACCGAAGGATTGTGCCTCTACCAACCCAAATCATATGTTCAATCCATAATTGCCAAGGGAGTGGTGTTTTGGAAGTGGGACCTTTGAAAGCTAATTAGATACAGATAAGGTCATGAGGGTGGGGTCCCCAATGTGGAGTTAGTGTTCCTAGAAAAAAAAATGAAGAAAGAATGGAGTGCTCTCTCTCCCTCCCTCCCTTCCTCCTTCTCTTTCTCTCTCAACTACACAGACAGAAGGCAGCCATCTGCAAGCCAGCAAGGGAGCCCTCACCAGGAACTGAAGCTGCTTTCACCTTGATCTCGGACTTCCCATCCTCTAGAACTGTGAGATACAAGGGCCTGTTACATAAACCACCCCATCTGCAGTATTTTGTTCCCTGGGCTGTGTGTAACAGCCTGCTTAAGCTAACACATTCCATTACTTTCCACGACTGCATTTGAGGAAGAAATTGGGAAATACATTCTTTGAACAGCATTCTCAGTACACTTTTTACCAGAATATTGTTGAGACTCCAGAGACCTTTTCACATTTTCAGTATGTTTTGCCTGTTTTAGTCCAGGCTCGGGGTATGTACTGCTTCAGGGACTTTGTACATTTATTATGAATTTGAGTCTATTTTCATACTAATGGACAAGAAAGCCCCATCCATATCTGCTTTCCATATAGGCCTTTCACATTCATTTTATTTATTGCTATTTTAGGCATGCCAGACTTCTGTGAAATGATGTTCATACCTTCCCAGAAACACTTACTTCCAATTGAGGGATCTACTAGGTATTCCCTTCCTTAATTCCAGCAAGGTGCTTAAAAGGGATCTCACAGTCACACCCTTGATTTTGTCTGTGCTCCCTGAGGCATCATTCTCTGAGACTCTTTTGCCACTGGAGAAACTGGAAATGAGAGTTTTATCTTTCATCACAGGAAGTTCAGCCCTTGTATGTTTCATCTAATTTCTATGTGCAAATTTCAGTTATTTTCTGAGTTCATCATTTTCTTATATCTTTTCTCATACACAGCTAGTAAAAGTTAGATGCACTTTCAGCATTGCTCCCTTGGGAATATCCTTGATCAAATCCAAAAATGTTTTGGCTACATTTTTATCTTCTGTTACCATCAGCAAAAGTGCTGCCAAATATATTTCCGCCGCATAACATGGGTCACTATATTTCTCGTCTCTTGTATCAGTTTCTTCATCACTTTTAAACTACTATAAGTGCTTCCTCACCATCTTGTGCCAAAATTAATGTCACTTATTTGAGTTTCTATTGTGGAAAGATCTCACTTTTAGTGTCAGTGTATATATCAATTATCTTCTGTCACAAAGTTACTGAATACCAACTATCCCCAAACTCAGTATTATAAAGCATAAGTAAATGTTTAAGTCATAAGCCTGTAAATTTCTTTCAGCTCACATGTCTGATATTTTATTTGTGTGTTTAACAGTTGTTTGTTTTTGGTCTTGGCTGGGTTATCTTATGCATGCAAAGTCAGCTACTCTTGGCTGGAATTTCCCACATATCCTGAGGTCAGCTGAATGTTGGATGACCTAGGATAGCTTCTGTTAAGACAAATGAAGTGACTTGCCTCTGCTCTGTATGTCTTATCACCCAGGAGGCTGGCCTGGGAGCTAGCGGTCCTGTGGCGGAGATAGTGGAACAAAAGCAGAACAGATCATGCTAGCACGAAATCAAGTCTCAGCAGTGATACAACTGTCAACATCCCACTGGCCAAAGAATGTCAAATGACTGAATTCAGAACCAAGAAGCAGGTAAATAGTATCCACCTCTGATGGGAGGATCTTCAAAGTCGCATTGCAAAGAGAGTAGATATAGGGAAAGGTAAAAACCTGAGTCATTATTGCAGGATTACACCCAGCTTTATTCCTCTGGTTTCCTAGATTTAGCCAGTAAACCAGCCTATATAGGGAGGATGACTTCTTTTTTTTTTTCTTTTATTTCAGAATTTTATGGGCTACATATGTTTTGGTTACATAATTTGCTTTTGTACAGTTTGAGTTGAAGTTATAAGTGTGCCCTTCAATCAGTTAGCGTGCATTGTATCCCTTAGGTGTGAATTTATCCATCCCCTCCTCCCCCCTCCCACCTACTTGATGTCTTTCGAATTTTACTTTCATATGTGCACATAAGTGTTGATCAATTAGTTCCAATTTAGTGTTGTGTACATGTGGTGTTCGTTTTTCCATTCACTATTTGTTTAAAAAATCTAATTCAAAGTGATTTGAACAAGAGTAAAGTACATGCATCATCTAGTATTAGTGGGAAGTTCTAGGGTAAGATAAACTTTAGAATTAACGTTGGTGGTTCATCAGTTTCCTCAAGGATCCAATTTCATTTATTTTTTTCTTCTATATGTCTCTGTTCTGTTAGCTTCAATCTAAAATCAGTTACCATGTTTGTCAAAATATCAAACCTCTGACAACTGGGGTGAGAGTTTTCCCCATTCACATTTAGTAGAAGAGAGGGTACTTCTAAACAACTTTCAAGGCAGGAGAATGGGATATATTTAAAGTTCTCTGATTTTGGTCCTGTGACCACTCCTAATTTTAGCCAGGAGTATGTACCAATTATATCTTTCTTTGAGGACTCAGAGTGGAGTCAACTTCCCCAAAGTACATGGCTGCATGTGAAGAATGAATAAGCAAACAGATGCTAAATTGAACTGAGGGTGAAGGGAGGAATAAATGTTGAGTGACCATCTAACATGTGTCTAGCACAATTTATACAGCAAGGTGTCAACAACTGAATTTCCTCACTCTTCATAGAGAAATTCTTGGAATACATTGTCCATCACTGTTGGGATTTTCTTAGGGTCTATTTTTAACAAACTGTCAGTTCTCAAGAAATATACAAACCTGGGAATGCTCAGAAGCTATATTTGTATGAATATTAAACAGTTTAGTCAGTCTTATCCAGAGTGAATTTATTGCTCTTCCTTTGCTTTGCTGCATATTCTGTGTGTGGGGTGTGTGTGTGTGTGTGTTGTGTGTGTGGGTGTGTATACATTTTTATGCTTGTGTAGCAGAGTAGGAACCATGGGAATCTCCTGGGAGGTACTTAATTAAAATGCAGATTCCTGGTCCCAGTCAGTCCTAGTCAGGTGGAAACTCTGAAGACAAGGGTGAGGGAATATTTTTATTATTCACTCCAAGAGAATCTTCTTAACCCAAAGCTTTAGAACTACTGATTTTGTGATTTAAGTAAGAGGAAGATGGATTGTTTGGCCCAGCAAATTAGAGGATATGTCTTAGCTGATTGAGAAGACCCCATTCTTTCCCTATATAAATATAACACTTTTATTTTATCTCATTAAAAGCTTTTTTCCTTCCACACTCCTTAAAAATGTTGCTAAGAAAATATTTTTCTTTAATATAGCTTTTTCATTTCTTTTTTTCTAATCCATAATGCTTTTTATGGCCATGGAGAACAATTATAGTAAACTCTTCCCTCCATTGCAAATCATTTATGAAATTTGCTTTAAAAAAAAATCCTTTCAAGTGTGGATTTATAGATTGCTAAGTCATTTGCTGTGGTTTCTGTAAAACCCAGAGTAAATTTGACTGTATCCGATTGTTATAGTATTTCAAAGAGAAAATTGCCTTATATATTTTGTGACAGGATATCTTCATGATCTGTCAAATAACTTAAGAGTTTTGTTATTTTTATAATGTCTGCATTTATTTATATGCCATTCATTATTGTTTTGAATAAATATGCTCCTTAGAATACTGGAAGACATTTTGCATTCACCATGTATTTGGGGCATATACTTTCCCTTCGTAAATGTATTAGTTACATACAAACATGCAGACACTCAGAGATGTACACATACTGCTTGAAGAAGTTCTCATTTTGAGCAAAATGAGAAAGAGCAATAGCTATTGATGTCCAGTGTCCTGGCAAGGCATGCTTTTTTTTCCTTTTTGTTTTACCTTCGAGTAGCAATAACACTCATCTTTAATATATAATTTAATTTTTTTAAGAAATATTTTCTTGAAAATATTGCTCTCCTTGCAATCCCATAAATTTTATAAAATTATCTTTTTTTTTTTTTCTTCTGGAGATTAAAAAACCAGGAAGATAAGCAACTTCCCTGGATCAAAGAGTCAGTAATTTACAGTTAGAGTTTTTAAATAATTGTTCTATTTTTAGAAGAGTTTTAGAAAATTTTCAAGATACCACAGACAATTCCCTTATACCTCCCTTTTTAAATATTACTATAGTGCATCAGTCACAACTAATGAATCAATAATGATGTATTATTATTAATTAGTGCTTGTACTTTATTTGTATTTTCTTAGTTTTTATTTCATGTTCTTTTTCTGTTCCAGAACCCAGTCCTTAGGTTCCTAGAATTAGAGTCTTTAGGTTCATTTAGACTTGTATCGCTTTCTCAGGTTTTCCTTGTTTTTGATGACCTTACAGGTTTCAGGAGTACTGGTCAGATACTTTATAGAATATTCTTCAATTGAAATTTTTCTGATGTTTCTGATATAATTACTAGGGCTACAGATTATTCGGAGGTAGACCAAGGAGGTGCCATTCTATTTACATCACATCAAAGAACGTATATTCATATATTAAGCCAAACATGAATTCATATCTATGCCTCAAATTTTCTTCTAGTATATTTGGTTTATTCTAGCATTCTCCACTTGCTTATGTCTAATCCCACATTTCAACGGGGAGAAAACTTGTTCCCACTATCTGGCATCCCCTTACTGATTTGCTCAATCCCAGCATACATGTATACTGGTTTCAGAATTGTTCCCAATGGGAAACAACTTTACCAGTTATAGTGCTTATATATACTTTCTCTTGTCTTTAATGTTACACATTGCCTCCAATTCTTTTACAAAGTTACTTAGGTTAACTCCTTTTCTCTCCACCTCTTTAGTAAGGTTTGTCATACATTTGTAACAGAGTTAAATTCTTTGGTCAAAGTCTGCATTCCATCCTAGGATCCTCCAATCTCCTAAATAACCTTTCTAAAAAATTGTTATACATTATGGTCCACTCTTTGTTCTATAGTGTCATGTATGTGCTACAATAATATTATAGAAAAGTATTTTACAAACTTACATAATTTCCTGCGTTTCACCTATTTAACCATATCCAACCTCCTAGAGACCATCGATCTGTTCCTCATCTCTGTAATTTTTCCTCTGTGATAACATCACACAATGGGCATATAGAGGATGTAAGCTTTCCCTCTCTGCTTCTTTCTCTTAGCAATATGCATTTATGATCCATTCATACTGTTGCATGATTGATAGTTCATTTCTCTTTAAAATGAATAGTATTTTACTGTGTGAATGCACCGCAGATTGTTCATCCATTTGCCTACTGAAGCACTTCTTTGCTGCACCCAGTCTTTTGCGGTTGTGAATAATGCTTCCAGAAACACTGTGTGCAGCGTTTTATGTGGAGATAGTGTTCAAATGATTTGGATCAGTATCCAGAATCATGATTACTGGGTAGTTTGGTAAGACAATGTTTAGCTTTATAAAACACTGCAAATCTGTCTGTACCGTTTTCCATTATCACCAGCATAAATGAGAGCTACTGTTGTTCTGCATCCTTGCCAGCATTAGTGTTATCTGTTTAGGTTTGTTTGTTTTGGTTTGGTTTGGTTCGTTTATTGACCATGAATGACAAATGATTTGAACATCTTTTCAAATGTTCATTTGCCATTTGTTTATTTCTTCTGTGACGTGTTTCCAATTTTTTGCCCATTTTAAAATTGTGTTGCTTTCTTATAAGTTAGTTAAAAGAATGCAGTGTATATTCTTGATACAAATCTTTTATCAAATATATAATTTGCAAATATTTTCCCCAAGCATATGCATTGCCTTTTTATTCTCTTGACGCTATCCTTTGTAAAACAAAATATTTAATTTTCATAAAGGCCAACTTACAAAATTTTTCTTTCTGGATTTGCTTTCAGTGTTACAAGTAAAACTTTACCAGCAAACCCAATATCATGTAATTTTTCTCCTATGTTTGCCTATAGAAATGTTACAGTTTTTAATTTTACATGCAAATCTATGATCAATTTTTAGTTATTTTTGTGTATATCATGAGGTTTGTTCTAGTTTATTTTTTCTTTCTTGTTTTTGCATGTGGATGTCTAATTTTTTCAGCATTATTTGTAGATTGTTACTCTTCCATTGATTTATCTTTATTCCTTTATAAAAGTTCAGTACATTTTATTTGTGGGGTTGTGTTTCTAAGTCTTCTGTTCCATTATCAACATGTCTATATTTGTGACAATGCCATGCAGTCTTGTTGAGGTTGGCTTTGCAGTAGGTCCTAACATCAGATAATATGAGTATTTTAACTGTGACCATCCATCAAAATTGTGTTGGCTATTCTAGATATTTTGCCTTTCTGTATCAATTTAGACTCACTTTGTCAATATCTGCAAAAATGTGTTAGGATTTTGATAAGGATTGTTTGATAGGAATCTTCCTATCTTTAGACAAAGTTAGGAAGATTTGGCATTTTAATAAAATTGTCTTCCAATCCATGAACATGGAATATCTTTCCATTTAATTAAATCTCCTTTGACTTCTCTCTCTGGTGTGTCTTTTTCTACACATATATCAGATATCTATTTTGTTAGATGTATAACTAAGTCTCTAATTTTTTGTGTGGTGCAAGTTTAAATGGTATATATACATATATATTTTTTAATTCAAATTCTTCATTGCAGATACACAGAAAAGCAATTAACTTTCATATATTGATCTTCTGTCCTAAGAATTTACTATACTTGCTAATTTCAGGATTTGTTTCTGTTTTTTTTTTCTAAATAGATTTTTCTTCTGTATATATTATATTTTATTTGGAAATAAGAGGTTTTAACATCTTTCTTTACTATATATATGTTTTTATTTCTTTATTTTTTCTCACTGTACTGGCTAGAACTTCCAAAAAATAATGAACATGAGTGGTAGGAGAAAACATCCTAGCCTGTTCCCTATCATAGAAGGAAAATGTTCACTGTCTCCTCATAGGTAGGATATTAGCTTAAGTTTTCTCACATATACCTTTATTATATTAACACAGTCCCCTTTTATTCCTAGTTTGCTTTGAGTTTTCTTTTTTGAAATAATGAATGGGTGGCGAATTTTGTTAAATGCTTTATACATCTATTGGTATGATCTTATAGTATTTCTTTAACTTTTGTATGTGGATATAATCTGCATGTGATAAAATTTCCTTGTTTACATCTATGATTCAGTGGGGTGTTTTTAGTATATTCACAGAAATATGCAAGACATCATTAATTCCAAAACATTTTTATTACCTCCAAGAGAAACCTCTCATCTGTTAGTAGCTACCTCATACTCTCCTCTCAGTTTCTGGCAACTGCAAATGTACATTCTATGTCTATGGATTTGCATATCCAAGACATTCCATGTAAATGGAATCACAGAATATGTGGTATTTATGTTTCATTTAGCTTAATGTTTGCAAGTTTCATCCATCAACTTACACTCAAGTTATATATATTATGAGCGGGTGGTTTATACTCAGCAGTTCAGTAAGTCTATGTTCATCTCAGCTACCAGAAACTCATTAATTTAAAAATGCTGCATATTATTATTGGTTCCCCAAACAAATCAGATTTTGTTACTACATCACAGGACCTTCCGAGGAAGCTAAATGACATAACTGATGTCAGACAAGTAGGGCAAGTGCACAAAATTAGAGGTATATTTTTCAAAGCAGAATCATGATGAAAGAACAAATACTAGTAAGTTTTACTTTTGGCTTGAATCTCAGATCAGTTATGTCCAAATACATTAGTGTTTTTCCTGATTTTCTGATGCTTTTAAAATTTTATCTTATTTAGGAAATCACAGTCAAGTTCAGAAGGATGAGATCAAAAATAAAAAAGTCTTTTGGGTAAAAAAAAAAAAAATACACACACACACATTTGCATCTAATCCAAGACACAGGTTTGGTGACCAACTTAGGAATCCCATTATTGTCTCTCATGAAGACATAAATGTATTACAAGTTGTTGGTTTAGGATGATAGTCTCTATTTTGGAAGAAAAACAAAACTCAGTGAATCTGAAAAAATAAATTATATCACCTTTGTTCAGTTGTCATTATAAATTGTTTATTAAGAATCCACTATTTGTAAACTCTCTACCATGTTTGCTATATGTTTTTGCATTGATATAAATCTAAATATGCAAACAAATAAACACAGTTTTCATAAAATTTTAAGCATCTTACTGACAATTCCAAGAAAGGGTTTAATTCTCCAAATTCTCATGTTTAAAACTGAAAAAAAAAAAAAAAAGCAAAGAAGTAAGTGTAAGGAATCTTCACCTCGAACCTAGAAATTAGGGTTTTCATTAATAAGATTTGTCAACATTTTAATTTTGTGTCTACACACAGACCAATTACTGTGTTCTACATCTCATATCTGAAATAATTTTTATGAATTAGACATTTTATTAGATTCTCCTGTCCTTATATGTTCTAGGCACAACAATCGCTTAAAGCAGAAGTTCGTGTTTTTGTTTACACTCTCAGTGTGCTTGCATAAAAGTTGATGCGCTTTCCAGAATGGATTGTGATGTCAACAGATTCCAATAAGTGCCTGAGCAAGTGTCTTTCCTGCTGGCCTCATTGACAGTTTAAATTAATGAATGGGAAGGATCACACTGATGTTTGAGATTCCAAGATTCTTTGAGTCTAAAATCTCTGACAGATTCTCTTTGTTTTTACCTCTATCATTCCATTTAAGCTGATCTAGGAAAGTAAAAAATAATTCAAAAAATTGCCAAACCCAAAACCTTCTTTCTGGTCTTTACATTCCAGAAACTCAAAAATATTCAACTTAGCCATCTACACTCTACTTCTTAAAACATGTTTTTTCTTTTTGTTTTTAATTTTAGTGGGATAAAAATAAACAAACCTGGACAATCTCACTCCATTTCATTCAAACTCTTCCTACTCAAAACTAATTTTTTGAGTAATTATTATTGTTGCTGTTTAGTATTTTACTGTAAGGATCTATTAATAGATGAACATTCAAGTTTTGTTTTGCATGAATAGTGTTACTAAGCACACACATGTACATTGTAGGAGAGAATATATACATGTATTTCCGGTATCTGTGTACTTATATAAATAGAAGAGAAACTGAAGACACGTTTTGCACATATTTGCTTTAGTAAATAACATCAAAGAATTTTCTGGAGTGGTTGTACAAACTCATAGTCTCAATTTTGCATAAGAATTTTGTTTCTCCACACCTTTGCCCACATTTGCTACTGTCAGTCTTTGTAATTTTAGGTACTCTGTTGCACACAGGATGGTTTCTCGTTACGCCTACGTTTGTGTTTCCCTGATGACAAAGAGGTGAATATCTTCTCACATGTGTTTTGAGCATTGGGGTCTTTTCTGAAGCCCATGCACAAGACTTTGCTCTTATTTCTATAGTGCTGTCTACCTTCTTTATGTAGATTTTTAAGGCATAGAAGAAAGTTGTTTAGCAGGGAATGTTACTTTTTTCTATGTTCTCTGGAAATGACTGTGTCCTGTCGCCTTCATTTCCTACTTAAAGTTTTGTGTCAGTTTATCAGTGATGCCAGCTGGGCCTAAAATCACTTTGTGAATCCTATTAATTATGAATTTGATTTCACTAATAGCTACAACTATTCAAAGTTTTTTGTATCTCCCTACATCATTATTAGTAAATTTTGGTTTTGTAGGGATTCATGATGTCATTTAAATTTTTATTGCTATAATACTATCATAATACCCTTTTATCTCTTCAATAGCTGTAGGATCTGTACATATTTCTATTTTTCATCCCCTTAACCACTTGTTTCCTTGCTCAGATATATTAAAGGTTTATTTATTTTATTTGCCTTTTTGGAAAGAACCAACTTTTTCTTACATTATAAATTATGTTTATTTTTTATTTTAGTAATTTCTTCCCTTATCTTTATTATTAGCAACAATTTATTATTTCATAAATTTACTATTAATTTTCTATATTGCTGTAATAGATAACCCAGCTTTTGATTTTATAATATTTTTGTTTTATACATATGCTTATATGCTTTTAGCCTTACACATTTTTTTCCTAAACATGACTTAAGCTGCACTGAATATATTTTATTGTGTATTTATTATTAGTTATAAATAGTTTCTGATTTTTATTGAAGTTTTGATTTTATCTCATGGATTATTTCAAAGAACATTTATTAATGTTCATTGTCTCTGAACTCCTTTGTTTCTGTTAATAAGTCAACTGCTAGCATTATTGGTGCTTTTTTGGGAACAATGTTTTTGTTTCGTTTTGTTTTTCCTGGTCATCTTTTAAGGATTTTTTTTTTTTTTTTTTTTACTTTTAAATTTTCAATAAGTTTTCCATGATGTGAAATACAATTTTTTGTTTCATTGTCTTGATATCTTGCTTCAATTTTGGAGAATATCTGCTTACATGACTTCAAACCATGATTTTAAAAGGAATCATAGTGCACTATTTTCATAAACTTTAGACAGGATAAATACCTGGCTTGTAGAAGTGTTAGATCCATTTACCACATCTTGAACTTATGCTCTTTTTTCCCCTGTGTTTTTATCCTGTGATTTTCTACCCGGCTTCAACCTGAATGCTGTTTTTTTTCTTTTAGCTAACAATTCTTCTCTTTAACTCTGCCCAATCTGCTGCCTAGACCTATCAACTGAGATCTTTTCAGTACTATTTTTGAATTTTTATGGCTTTTAAACATGCATTTGAATTTTTATATAATTGTCAGGTGTCTGATGAGATCATGCAACCTTTCATCTAATTTAATGAATGCATCGATCAGATATTTCAAAAGTCTATTTCTTATAAGTCCAATATATTGTTATAGATTTTTCTTTTGATTTTTGAGTAATGTTTTATCTTTTTAGATTCTTAGCTACTGTTAATCAAGTATAAATCATTGTGAATGAAATGTTTTTAGTGTTTTAAATAAAATTTAAGACACTGAGTGATGTTATGAGGGTCTAGGAAGGATTTACATTTGTTTCTAGCAGGCAGTTAAAGTAGGGACAGACAATCATACTATAATCTGAGATTGACAATACAATCTTCTCTTTAGGAAGCTGGTCTAGACCTTCAGGGTAAGAATTCAAAGCTTGAGAAACTTGTTCTCCATTTTTTGTCCCCCATGAGACTATCAAAACTCTGCTTAAGTTCAGTGTCTCAACCTCTGATTTCCACTTAACTTCTCATCTCCTAAGTATCGGCTTTAGAAGCATTATGTAGTAGATATTTTTTTTATTTCAGCATATTATGGGGGTACAAATGTTAAGGTTACATATATTGCTCTTGTCCCCCCTGCCCCCCCCCCCTCAGCGGGGCAAGCCTGAGCATCCCCCAGACGGTGCGCATCACACTCATTATGTATGTGTATACCTATCCCCTCCTTCCCCTCCCATCTGCCCGACACCCGACAAATGTTATTCCTATGTGTCCAGTTAACTATTGATCAGTGAAACCAATTTGCTGGTGAGTACATGTGGTGCTTGTTTACCTATTCTTGGGATACTTCACTTCGTAGAATAGGTTCCAGCTCTATCTAGAAAAATACAAGAGGTGCTATATCATCGTTATTTCTTATAGCTGAATAGTACTCATGGTATACATATACCACATTTTATTAATCCACTCGTGTATTGATGGGCACTTGGGTTGTTTCCACAACTTTGCAATTGTGAATTGTGCTGCCATACACATTCAAGTGCAGATGTCTTTTTTATAGAGTGTCTTTTGTTCTTTTGGGTAAATGTCCAGTAATGGGATTGCTGGATCATTTTTTTTTTAAAGTAAAACTTTTATAATTTTCAGAAGATATGTTTGCACACATAGAAAAGCCTGTGGGTTCATCAAATAAAAAGTACTGGAACTAATTTAACAAGATTATGAAATATCAGATCATTTTTTAAATGTCAATCTCAGTTCTATAATGAGCTTCCAGAGTGAACTGCCACTCTAAAGTCTGAGGAGGCAGGCACACAGTCGCAGCTCAGATCCGGTTACCTGGAGCAAAAACCTCCTGGGCCATGCACTGGTAACACTTAAAATGGTAATTTTGACAAATTGCTGGAGGCTGAGTGTGGCATAGCATTCAGCTCAATAGTGTGACACTCCTGAGGTCTGATGTTGTAGGGAGACCCCACGCTTTTGTGGGTGGATATTACTTCTAGGAAAGCTACCAGATTCTCAAGGAGAAGATCCAAGAAAGAATCCCTTTAGGGTCTGACAGGAGGCAGGCAGGGGAAGAATCATCTATGGGAAAGAACCAGAGCTGTCTCCACAACAAAGACTAATAACACTCAGGGAAAGACCTTACCAAAGTCATGTCCCAGAGCTCTGAGAGAAGGGCATTTTCCTTCCTCCAGCCCACTGTCTCATCTAAGTGTAGTTACAGGCATAGCATAATGATGGTTTGATCCAGGAGAGACCACATGTACAGCAGCCCCAGAAGATTATAATGCAGTTGAAAAATTCCTGTCACCTAGTGAGTTGTAGCCATTGTAAAGTCATACACAGCAATTACTCACGTGCTTGTGGTAATACTAGTATAAACAAGCCCACAGTTTATGTATATAAATATAGTGTAACAGAAACAAAGCCCTGAAAAAAGAGCAAAATGTGTTATAAGCTGTCTCTTTAAAACCTTCCCCACTCTTTTTGGGAATTAAAACTTGCATCCCTGCCAGACACCAATAATCAGGGGGGCAGTGGGGTAACCTTTGCTTTTTTTGTACCACGGGAGATGGCTCAACAAAATTGGGCAGAGGTCACAGTTGTCTTCACTGGACATGGGGTTGATCAGGACCATCAACTATATATAGTTAAACAGCGACAGCCTGAAGCTGAAATCTCCTTCCCTTTAAAAGTTCTGTGTTTCTCCTTGTCAACAGAAATGAAGCCAAACTCTGTAAAATAATTTAAAGAGGTTTATTCTGAGCCAAATTGGAGGACCATAACCTGGAGCCACCTCCAAGAAACCTTCAGCAAGTGGACTCACTGTGGTTGAGTTACAGTTTGATTTTAAACTTTTGAAGGAGACAGGGATTATAGATAAAGCCATAAATCAATACATGGAAGGCATTCATTGGTTTGGCCCAAAAAAGTGGACCATGCAAAGGGAGGGCCATCTAAAAAGCTATACCTGTACAGCCTTACAGGTTATAGGTGGGTTTAAAGACTCTTTGACTTGTAATTGGTTAAAAAACTGGATGTTTTGTATAAAGGCTTGGAATGTTTTAAGGAAGTCTGTTAATCAGAGACAAGTTACTGGCCATACATTTGTTGTATAAGTTGAGGACTTGCAGGCTTGTCTTGCATGGCCTTAGGCCTGTTAATGAGTTACAAGGGGTGTCTCCGAGAAGGGAGGGGGCATAATGACCATGCTTGACCTCATTCCTCATGGCAGGCAATTCAGTTTTAGGGTATCCCTACCCTAAAATTCAGTTTTAGGGTATCCCGTTGGCCAGGAGGGAGTCCATTTAGTCAGCCCTTGGGGGGAAGCCTTAAGATTTTATTTTAGTTCACATGGTTATAGTTAGTGCAATGGTACTTTAAGACAAGAGTCTGCACCTCCTCATATGGCCAATGCAGATCACAGCCCTGCTATTTTAAATACACTCAGAAAGGAATAGAATATAGTTGATATCTGCATCACACAATTATGTAAATATTTATGGCTCCAAACCCTAATTTTTTTTTAAATGAAGTAAGTCATTTCTGAAATATTTGTCTTTTCTAAACACTCAACTCACTCTTAGGCATTCTCCATAGTACGGTAGCTAAGAGCATGAAAATAAGAGCTTGCTTACAATAGTCCAACTTTTCCTTGGATTAACTGATCATTTGAAATGTCTCAGACCCTTTTAAAAACATTTGTGAAACAAAGAATATTTTTTTCTGCTTAAAAATACATTGTTGACTTGTGATGATAAAAAGGATATATGATTAAAAAATAAACTTCTTTTTTCTGACCCTCATGCAAAAAATTCTAACAACTAAGTAACCAAAAAACTAAACTGTTAGATTAACAAATACACATTTTTATAAGATCATAAAATAGTGATGGAAATAATATAGACCCAGATAATGGCCTCTTTGCTTGAAAAATATAAACACAAGCCAACCAAAAAGCAACTAATCAACTAATCTCGGTTAATACAAAATGCTGTTTTTCAGGTGGCAGTATTAAGCGTGTTATAACACTCATTTGTTCAAATGTGTGTCTTCATGAGTAACTCAAAAATTTCATAAGAAAACCTTACCTAAGAGCAATTGTGTTCATGTTGCAAGAATACCTAAAACCAAATCCAGGAGCAAATAAAAAGTGCAAAACAAACAAACAAGAAACAATATCACGGGACAGTTTCTCATGACTAAAGGTGGAGCTCTCTTTCTATTTTAAAGCAATTGTTATTTAGTTTTATTGTAATAGGTATATAGGATTTCATCATCCCATTTCCCACTAATATCGCTAGTGTTTAGCATTGCTGTAAGTAGATCTACTTACTAGATCTAATGATATACTGTTGGTAGCTTGTTCTTCTCTTTGGATGTCTAACATTGACCCTTCACATTTCAGCATGGAGAGCCTCAGGAGGTATCACACAGCACTGATCACACTTTCATAATAGAGCTGAGTCCAGTATCTTGCTTTGTGGATGCTTGTGTATAACCCAACCTCAAAATTAAAAAAAAATCTTGGAAAGAATCCATTTGGAACATTAATATTAAAAAAAATTAGTAACTCTCCCTGTGGACAAATGAAGGCATATTTAAGAAGACATCCAAACTAAGCAGAAATGACTTACAAATAAAATCTTGCTGCATGATTGAAGTAATAAATGATTGGAAAATTCTGAGCATGAATAATAATTTGAACCAGAACTCTAGCCACTAAATCCTAGCCTACTGCTCCATTTATGACGGGGGTTGGCAAACTATAGCTCACTTCAGCTATCACTGCTTCTATAAATAAAATTTCATTGGAGCACATTCATGTCCATTAATTTAGATATTGTCTCTGGCTGTTTTGCACTGCAACAGTGGTGTTGAGTTGTTTCAACAGAGAGTCTGTGGCCCACATAGCTTAAAAATATTTACTATCTGGCCTTGCATAGAAAAAAAAATACCAATCCATGAAATGATATTACCAACCTAACAGGAATCACAAATGAGAAGCATGGAAGTCACATGGAGTCCACAGATGTATTTTGGGGGCTGCATTTTTGTTTATAACATTAAAAAATTCCTTATTATTAGTTTTATTTGTGTGTTTTTACAGGGCATTCTTCCTTCAGTTACACAAAGTCCCTAATGCTCTTGTCTAATACACACATCTCTCATTTACCCTACAAACTTTAGTCATTTACCTTAACCATCTCTCTCATGAAGGAATTTCAACTCGAAAACCTTGATGTATAAAAATAATCACAGATGTCACAGCATATAATGAACATGGATATATAACATGTCCATGTATATGATTTAAGACATAAATATGTAGCTTAAGAAATAACATTTAGAAGAAATGAGATATTGATTTAACTTCTAATTATAGTTTAGGCATTGATCAATTAAGAGTAAAGGCAGTTTGGTTTAGTCAGTTCAACAAATACCTACTGAGAACGTTCCTTACTTTATTTCAATATCCATTAGTTATTACTCTCATATCAATTTTTTTTCCTTTCCATGCCTGTTTATGATACCAGCCTGGACTGTGGCCCCAGCAGATGAATCTATTGTGATCCAACCCCATCCCTGTTGCGAACATAAGACTTCACTGTTGATATCTTCACTTGCTGACTAGGACAGAATGCATCATGTCATGTGGTTAGTCTCACCAAAGAAAATATGAGCAATAGCCAATACAATAATAATTGCCATTACAAAGAAATATTAGAAAACCACTATTGGGCTCAACAAATATAATATTATGTTCCATTGCAATTTATAACACTTCTATTATAATAACATTCACTCTTGTATTTCAAAGCAATCTCTCTTTTTCTCTCTCTCTCTCGTCTATATATCTATCACACAATACATAATATAACATGATATTATGCAATATAATACTATATGCTGTAATATAACATGGTATGGTATACAATATGTATATTCTACATTATAAGTATTATAATTCATAAAGGTACTAGCATTGTTATTACCACAATGAGGTAAAGCTAAACTCTTGAAAATCAAGAAAAATTAAAAGTTCTCAGCATATAAATATAAAATATAAAATCAAAATAAATGGAAATTTAGAACTGAAAAGCCTAATAACTGAAAAGAAAATCAATGAATGTCTTCAATAGCAGAATGGAGATGACAGAAGAATGAGTCAATGCATGTGAATATCTTAGATCAATGCAAAGTTACTCAATGTGAAGAACAGAGACAAAAGACTGAAAAAGCCTCAGGGTTAGAGTTTTATCATAAAAGTGTGCTGAATTTTGTCAAATGCTTTTTCTGCATCTATTTAGAGAATCATAATGTCTTTGTTCTGGCTTTTATTTATGTGGTAAATTGCATTTATGGATTTGCATATGTTGAACCATCCTTGCATTTCTAGGATAAAGCCCACCTGATCATGGTGAATTATTATTTTTTTTTCTGCCTTTTTTTCTTTATTGAAGTATAATTTACATACCATGCCATTACTCCATTTTAAATGTACAATTAAATGATTATTAGTAAATTTACCAAGTTGTACAGCTATTCACATAAATCAGTTTTAGAAGATTTCCTGCCCCCTATTGAGACCCCTAATTCCCTTCCCCATCTACATTTCAAACATGCCCCTCCCCTCCACAATGTTTGAATTATTTTTTTGATGTGCTGTTGCACTCAGTTTGCTAAGATTTTGTTGAGGATTTTTACATCTATATTCATGAGGGATTTTGGTTTGTAGTTTTCTTTTATTGTTGTTGTTGTTGTGTCCTTTCCTGTCTTTGGTATCAAGGAAATATTGGCTTCATAGAATGAGCTGGGGAGAATGCTAACCTTCTCAATGTTGTGGACTAATTTCTGCAGTATAGGTATGAGTTATTCTGTGCTTCATATGGAACCAGAGAAGATCTCGTATAGCCAAAGCAATCTTAAGCAAAAAGAACAAATTGGGAGGTATCAATTTACCACACTTCAAGTTTTACTATAAGGCTATGGCAACCAAAAGAGCATGGTACTGGCACAAGAACAGAGACATAGCCCTTTGGAACAGGACTGAGAACCCAGATATAAAACCATCTTTGTATTGTTATCTAATCTTCCACAAAGCAGACAGAAGTATACATTGGGGAAAGAATACCTATTCAATAAATGGTGCTGGGAAAACTGGATAAACACATGCAGAAGATTGAAACTGGATCCCCACATCTTACCTCTCACAAAAATCAACTCATGATGGATAACAGATTTAAACCTAAGGTGTGAAACCTTAAGAATTCTAGAAGAAAATGTAAAAACTCTTATAGACATTGGCCTAGTCAAAGAATTTATGGAGAAGATCCCCAAAGCAATCACAGAAGCAACAAAATTAAATAAATGGGACCTGATTGAATTAAAAAGCTTCTGCACAGCCAAGGAAACTATCATTAGAGTGAATACACAACTTACAGAATAGGAGAAAATATTTGCATGCTACATATCTGATAAAAAGCTTATAACAGGAATTCATATAGAACTTAAGAAAATTAACAAGAAAAAATTCAAAGATCCCTATCAAAAAGTGGGCAAAGGAAATGAACCAAAACTTTTCAAAAGAAGACAGAATAATGGCCAGCAAACATAAAAAAAAAGTACTTAATCATTAGAGAAATGCAAATCAAAACCACAATGAGATATCACCTAACTCCAGTGACAATGGCCTTTGTCAAAAAGTCCCGAAACAACAAATGATGCTGTGGATTTGGAGAGATAGAAACAATCTTACACTGCTGGTAGGACTGCAAATTAGTACAATCCCTGTGAAAAGTAATTTGGAGATATCTCAAAGAGCTAAAAAGAGAAATACCATTTGATCCAGCAATCCCACTATTGGCCATCTACCCAAAGGAACAAAAGACAGTCTATAATAAAGACATCTGCATTACAATATTTATGGCAGCACGATTCACAATTGCAAAGATGTGGGAACAATCCAAGTGCCCATCAATACATGAATGGATTAATAAAATGTGATATTTGTACCCTGGAATACTACTCAATTACAAAAAACAATGGTGAACTAGCACGTCTTATATTATCTTGGATAGAGCTTGAGCCCATCCTTTGAAGTGAGGTATCACAAGAATGGAAAAACAGGAACCAAATGTACTCATCATCAAATGGGTACTAACCAATCAACACTAAGGTGCTCACAGGAAGTAATATTCACCTGGTACCAGTCAGGTGGGGGGGGTTGTGGGGGTGGGTGAACTCACAACTAATGGGTGCAGTGTGCATTGTATGGGGGAAGGGCAGGCTTGTAGCCTTGGTATCGGGGAGGCAAAGGCATTATACGTAATCAAATATTATGTAACCCCATGATATTCTGAAATAAAAAACAATTTAGACATATTAGTATTTCATTTTCTTTTTATTGTTAGAAATGACTTTATATACATAGAATAATATTATGAATGTATAAATGTGATGATGTTATAATACTGTTTTCTTCACTTGATCAGTCTTCCAACCCATCAGCTTTCTGCCCCTACCTCCAACTCATATTAATAACCTGCTAATGTTATCTAATTAAAGCATGACTGCAAGAGCTAATATTCTTCTTATTTCAGTACTACTACTTCTTGTAAGTTGTGTGAACTTGAAAAAGTTTCATAAATATTCTATGACTCAATTTCCTCATGTCTAAATGAGATCATAAAACCTACCTCAAGAGATACGAGAACTAAATGAACTACTATATGTCAAAAGAAAGAAAGAAAGAAACTCACCTTGAAATGTTCAGAGACTAGAAATACATATCGCATAAGGGAATACTTAGTAAGTATTTGTCATTATTTTTCAGACATTGTGGCACATCCTGGGAACTGAGAAATAAATAAAATAACTGCTCCATTACAAGCCTGGAATGTTCATCTGTTTAGGGATTTGTCATTTCAGAGCTTACAAGCAGCAGATGCCAAGATTAAATTAGGAACATTACAAGTCAGTGGGAGGAGGCCTGTGACGGATAAAGAGGGACAGAGCCAGGGAAAGGGGGCCTTCAGCGCAGATGTGTGTTTGACATTCAGAGGAAGGAAACTAGGCCAGGCACGGTGGCTCATGCCTGTAATCCTAGCACTGTGGGAGGCCAAGGTGGGCGGATCGCTCAAGGTCAGGAGTTCGAAACCAGAGGAAGGAAACAGATCTGAGGAGGATTGAGAAGGATTGCTTCAGATTGCATCATAGCTCAGGGCCAGGCTGATGGTGGGTGGCTGTGCAAAGATTGCTGATAGACTCTCCTAGGTCAGGCAGAAATGGTTTGGCCCTGGCACTCCCACCTTTTTCAGCCACTTCCTGGGAGTGGCCCAGAGGATGTGTGAGTGCCATGGCCATGCAAGCTCCATGGTGGATCTGAAGGTGCATCATTGTGAGGCTATCAACTCTGCTCCCCATTGCAAGTTCTCTTGAAGGGCAATCTGAGCAGCACAAGTCCATGGTCACCACTTGGATTTCTCTCAAACCCATGCATTCTTGTTGAAGAATATTGACATCCTATCATTTGCCACATATCAATCTTCAAAATGTGTCTCCATTGACATCACTTTAATACCAAAACCAGGAAAGGACCCAAAAAAAAAGAAAATTACAGACCAATATCCCTCATGAATATAGATGAAAAATCCTCAACAAAATTTTAGCTAATAGAATTCAGCAACACATCAAAAAAATAATTCATCATGACCAAGTGGGCTTTATTCCAGGGATGCAAGGCTGGTTTGACATTTGCAAATCTATAAATGCAATTCGCCTCATAAATAAAAGCAAGAACAAAGACCATATGATTCTCTCAATAGATGCAGAGAAAGCATTTGACAAAGTCCAACACGCCTTTATGATAAAGACTCTAAACAAAATAGGTATAGGTGGCTCATTCCTTAAAATTATCAAATCCATTTATGACAAACCTACGGCCGACATCATACTAAATGGGGAAAAACTGAAATCATTCCCACTTCGAACTGGAACTAGACAAGGATACCCACTTTCTCCTCTTCTATTCAACATAGTGCTTGAAGTCCTAGCAATAGCAATTAGGCAAGACGGTGGTATTAAGGGTATCCAAGTTGGTGCAGATGAGATCAAATTCTCGCTGTTTGCTGAGGATATGATATTATATCTAGAAAAACCCATGGATTCTTCCAAGAGACTCCTAGATTTGATAAATGAATTTGGTAAAGTCTCAGGTTATAAAATCAATATACACAAATCAGAGGCATTCATATACGCCAAAAATAGTCAAGCCGAAACTCAAATCAAAAAGGCAATACCTGATAGAGAATTCTAGGTTGGGCTTTATTCTGTTTTAGAATGTCAAGAATAGGCACCCAGTCCCTTCTGGCTTGTAGGGTTTCAGCTGAGAAATCTGCAGTTAATCTGATAGTCCTGCCTGTGAAATTTATTTGTTGTTTTTGTCTGGCTGCACGGAGGATTGCTTCTTTTGCATTTATTTTGTTCAGCCTAATAATCACGTGATGACGACGTGGGGGGTCACTGTGGAGGGGTGGGATATGCTTGAAAAGTAGTGGGGGAGCGGAATTAGGGGTCTCAATAGGGGAAAGGAATTCCTCAAAAACTGATTCATGTGATTAACTGTACACATCGGTAAATTCACTTTGAAT
>CAUYRT010037683.1:0-16854 GCA_963574885.1 Lepilemur ruficaudatus
TGCTCTCCCATCACAGCCGCCGGCCACCATTGCCTTCAACCACTCTGTCCTCCTCTGCCTGGCGTTCACCCGGGCTCCCCAGCATCTGGCATAGGGCCTGGCATGCAGTAGTGCTCCAAAATAACACCTGAGTGCAAGGGACAGAGAGAAGACAGTTCCTCCCCCAGAGAGACAATCAGAGGTGGCAATGGCACCCCAAGGGCAACAGAGACAGCAAATCATGGCAGCGAGAGTAAAGGCCCTGACTGGGGAAGACAGATCTTTAAAGAGAAGGGTGGGGCTGGGCGAGGTGTATCACGCCTGTAATCCTAGCACTCTCGGAGGCCAAGGTGGGAGGATCGCTCAAGGTCAGGAGTTCAAAACCAGCCTGAGCAAGAGCGAGACCCCATCTCTACTAAAAATAGAAAGAAATTAATTGGACAACTAAAAATATATATAAAAAAATAGCCAGGCATGGTGGCGCATGCCTGTAGTCCCAGCTACTTGGGAGGCTGAGGTAGAAGGACTGCTTAAGCCCAGGAGTTTGAGGTTGCTGTGAGCTAGGCTGACGCCACAGCACTCTTGTCTGGGGCGACACAGTGAGACTCTGACTCAAAAAAAAAAAAAAAGAAGAAATATCATGAAATACAAAAAGTTGACTAGCTGAGAAAACAAATCGTAACTACCCAATATACTTAAGTAGACTTGTTAATAACTGGGGATCTTAGGAAGAATCAAACCTATAGAAATAACTTAGGAAAGCATTATAGAACAGAGATTAGAGGGAACTCAGTCTTTGGAAGTAGACAAAACTGGTTCTGATCCAACTTTTGCCACTCACTAGCTCTACGACTCTGAATACAAATTCTCTCTCAGCCTCAGTTTCCTCATCTGTAAAGTAACAGTACCTCATTGGACTGTTGGGAGGATGAAATAAAATAATGCACGTGAAGAGCTTAGCAGGATGCCTGACACAAATAAAGTGCTAAATAAATGGTAACTGCTACTAATATATTTGGCTTGGTAAAATGCACTGGGAATGGAAGGTCTCAAGTTTTTCCAGCAACTCTTAGAAAACCTGCCCAGGGATTGAAATAAATCTCCAATAGAATATAATTTTAGAGAACTTCTGCCCTTTAAAAATTAAATGAGTACTTCGTTCAATAAATGGAGTTGAGATTCCACTCACACTACTGAGAATGCTGGTCCAAGAGAGAAAAATAAATATCAGTCTGGGTTCCCCCAAAATTCCAAAGCTGGTGAATGGTAGGTATAGGCTCCCTAGAGGGCCCACTGGAGGACCTACACAATCCCAAATTCATACATTGAACCCAAGAACAATATTAGTATTATATCCTGCAATCAAAAGGGAAATAAATGTTTCCTCTAAACACTTGGATGACAAAGCTTCTCCACTCTCAATTCCACTACATGCCACTCCACACTTCCTGACCACCAAAACAACCAAACAAAATATCCTTAACAAGAAAATTCAGAGTTGTATCTGGAGAGCACTCAGGATTATATGTTTATAAGAGTAAGGTCGAGGTAATCACGGACCGGAGGTCGGGTACTTGGGTTCTTTGCTTCTCTGCCAAAATGGACACCAGCCGTTTAAGGTGCAAGCTGCCAGATGAGGATTTTTTGTACACATCCACTTTCTCTCACATACAACGAGCACACACACGTAAACGCACTCCATTGCGATCACCGCCCACATCCCCCATTCAGAAAATAGCCTGTAACCTTTCTGGTGGTCACAGCTCTCCTACCCTAAGCCTCTTAACGTCGTCTACTTTTCGCCCCACAGAAAGATCACCAAGGGGAACAGTGGGGAGAAAAAACGATAGTAATTCCAATTAGATAACATTTTACTCTCGCTGTGGCCAGAACAGAAGCCGAACAGTTGGGCGACTCTTCCCGGAAGACGGATCCGAATGACGAGCAGCCTTATTCCCCAGGAAGCGTTCGTCTACACCTGTCATCGAAAGTGGGCGGAAGTAGGGAGGAAAAAACCCTTAGACGCGAACTTAAGCCATCTCAGTACATTATCAGATCCCACTCACCCCAGTCTTCATCCGGCTTGTGAGAGAGTCCAAGGCTAAAAGGTGACTCCATGGTGCCGGCAATACAAGCCGGCTCCTCCATAACACAAGTTCCCCGGCCCTGGAACTCGGTGAACAAGATCAGGGAGGGACGGCGGCTGCCGGCGGACAAAACACTTTGTAATGCCGACGAGACGGTGGCCGAATAAAGACAAACTACTCCTACTGCACGAGGGACTTGTGTAAACCAAGAGAACGTCAGCAACTAAGCTAATTCAAATAGATCCCTGAGTAAATATTTCCCTTTTGGAGTTTCCAGCGCTTTCTGTCTCGCTGTTTAAGGTGGGGCGGGGGGTGGGGGGAGATGCAAACACCAATTCGTTTAAACAAAATTTATCAACAATATTAAAAATAAAAAGTAAAACCCTTTTCTGAACATACTGGCTTATTCCTGATTATCCTTCTTAATACCACAGTTCAGATATCTGAGAACAAAATTAGACACTAATAGAGTAAATTGGTTTAATTTTTACGAATAATTCTCTGTCCGTGTAAAAATTCTTCATATACACAAGTGTATAAAGAAAAACACAACTATTTTTCCACATTCGCTAGAACTACTTTACTGGCACAGTATGAGTGATATAATTCTAGAAACCTACTTTTACTCAAACAATTTTAAATAAAGCAAATATAAAACATAAATTCCCTATGCTCAAACTTATCTCCCAAAGACCAGTTTTAAAGCATAATACTGAGTAAAAGTCCGAGCGTGTCTACCCTAAAACCTACAATAATCCAAATTTCCAATCTTTTTATTACTAAAATTTAAGATGCAGATTTTATTTAAAAGAAATTCAGATACATCACGAACTCACACTGAAAACATGGAGTGAGTTTGCTTTTTTAAGAAGTTTCAAGAACGCTACTTAATACAATTTCTGTTTCATCCTTTTTAAATTTCAGCGGCCAGTGAATATACCAGCGAACACCATAAGAACACGTATCCCTCTAGGACCAAGTGGAATCTTTCCCATGGTTACAAAGCAAACAGAAATGCTTACTGGAACCCTCCGAACTCCTCGTGGCTGGTTATTACTACAGATTGCATAATGCAAAATCGCTGTGCGACCCAAGGCAATAAAAAAACTGATGAAATCCCCTTACATTAAATGTGATTTCTTCTGTCACCAGATAACTATTGTTTCCATTTAAGGAGAAATTTATAACAATTTTATTCTCACCCAACTGCAAATCCAAAAATTGACATAAAAACTTAATAAAATAAAATCAGTTAGTCTTCGGTTCTGTATACCAGTTTAGTCTTTCAAGAAAATCACCACAACTGAAATGCAACAATTTTCATTTTTTTAATTTTCAAAAGATTTTTTTTATTCAAAAAATGCAGGTAATTATGAAATAGTGTGTTCCTGTCGCCAAGAATTAACAAAAACATTTTCCATTTTTGTCTCAGGTTGTTTTAGTAAGAAATTAAACATTTCAGATAATGTGAACTCTTCTTTCTCCCCTGCTTCAATTCCCTCCTTTCGCATAGGCCACTTCATAATGAATTTTATGGGAATCCTTCTAGTCCATTTTTATTTTTACTTTTACCATGTTTAAATGTTTATAATACATTTAGTGTCATTTTTAGGTTTACATAAACTTATCATACTGTAATGTTCTCCAAATCACTTTTCTCAGTTGACATTTACTTTTTGAGGATCTATCCATGTTTTAACAGTTATATGGTATTTTTTTGAATACATATATCGCAATGTCTTTTTCCATTTCCCTAATGATAGACATCTGGGTTGTTTCAATTGTTTACTGTTACATAAAATATATCCTTGTATGGGTCTTCTTGTGCATATATGGAAGAATGTCTATATGCAACATGTATGCTGGGTCATAGAGTAGGAATATTATGACTTGCCAAAATATACCAATTTACATCATCATTAGCAGTGATGAGTTCTTTGCTCCGCATTTTTACCAACACTAGATATCATCAGACTTTTAGGAGTTTTACAGCTGTGAAGGATGTGATTACAATTTACATTTTCCTGACAATTAAAGAAGTGGTGCCTTCTTTCCATTTATGAAACCTTATTTCCTCTTCTGTGAACAGCTGACACGCTTACCTATTATAAAATTTGCTGTTAGGTTTCCTTTCTCTCAATGATGTATACATCATGACACAGCCCATTCTATTCACTTACCTGGTGTATATGTTGTAAATACCTTCTTCCAGGCTAATACTTGTCTCTGTTTATGACTTTCTGTCCTCTAGATTTCAATTTCAATATAGTGAAATTTAACAATCTTTTATGATCTCTGCTATTTGTATCTTACAAGTAGAAATCCTTCCCTCTCCTGAGGTCATCAAAATTTTCTTTTTTATTTTATCTTCATAGTTTTGTATTTTGTTTTTCATATCCTTTTTTCTGTCAGTTATTATTGGGGTATAGTAACACTTATTGATTTTTGTGCAACAAGCTTAAATCAAAAAACCCTGCTGAATTCTGTCATCCTAATATTTTATTTCCAAATTCTTTAGGATTTTTCACTTAAAAAACTTATTTTATGCCAACACTAACATTTTAAAGTTTATTTATCTAGCATTTCAATCTTTAAAAAAATAAACTTTTAACATGGAAACTTTCAAACACAAGAGACAATACAATAAATCCCCTTGTTCCTAGCACCCAGCTTCGACAACTTGCCATTCTTGTTTTATCTGTCCTTTTCCCCAAAAACACTTCTATATTTCATTTTGCTTTGTTTTTTTCCCAGACTATTTTAAAGCAAATCCCAGCCATCTATTATTTCACCCATAAATACTTCAATATGTATCTTTAACAGACAAGGCCTCTTATTTATTTATTTATTTATTTATTTGAGACATAGTCTCACTCTCTTTCTTGCCCACGCTACAGTACCATGGCCTCAAACTCCTGGGCTCAAGCAATCCTCCTGCCTCAGCCTCCCAGGTAGCTGGGGCTACAGGCACCTGCCACCATGCCCTGCTAATTTTTTCTATTTTTAGTAGAGACGGGGTCTTGTTCTTGCTCAGGCTTGTCTCGAACTCCTGAGCTCAAGCAATCCTCCTGCCTCTGCCTCCCAGAGTGCTAGGATCACAGGCGTGAGCCACCGTGCCCAGCCCTCTTATTTTTTTTAAAACGTTAAGTGTTGGCCAGGCGCGGGGCTCACGCCTGTAATCCTAGCACTCTGGGAGGCTGAGGCGGGCAGATTGCTCAAGGTCAGGAGTTCGAAACCAGCCTGAGCAAGAGTGAGACCCCCGTCTCTACTATAAATAGAAAGAAATTAATTGGCCAACTAAATATATATAGAAAAAATTAGCCGGGCATGGTGGCACATGCCTATAGTCCCAGCTACTCGGGAGGCTGAGGCAGAAGGATCACCTCAGCCCAGGAGTTTGAGGTTGCTGTGAGCTAGGCTGACGCCACGGCACGCTAGTCTGGGCAACAAAGTGAGACTCTGTCTCAAAAAAAAAAAAAAAAAAGTTAAGTGTTGAATGTTATTGAATCCTTTTTCTTCAATCTATTACTCATTCATTTTCAACTTAAACCCTGGAATAGAAATAAAATTTGAGAGGGAACTTCATATGTGGAGACAATACCACTCTTTGATTTAGGTAAAGAAGAGCCTCTATCCTGGATCTACACGTTAGAGGACTTTGCTCTGATCTCTGGCCCTCTCCCCAAGGGTAAGAAACCATGGTGCCAAGGTGATATACCCAACTAGAACACATGTCCCCTTCCAGACATGATTCTAACACCCAAATAGCCCATACAGATCCAAGCCTGCTTCTGCTTCTAGGGCTTGCTCAAGCCTGACCTTAGGGGTGTGGACAGAAGACAGAGCTTAGACATATAAGTTAGGAGTTTCTCTCTACACACAAACACCAGGCTTCTCACAAGGCAGAACAAATCAAGGGGTAGGGAGAGAAAGGAAGCAGCTTGTAAGTCAGGGGCCACCTCTCCCCTGCCTTGCTGTGTTTTGTCATGGAATTTCATAAAATCAGATGGCCTTCCAAATCAGTATGAAGGTATATATTTCACGATAATAAAACATTTTATTTAAATTGGGGGCTTGATTTATAACTTTTAAATGTTAAGACAAATAGCATGTAGACCTCAATTTGTATTCTTGTCATAACTCTGCAAATGGTGAGCCTGACTAGTGATAAAGTACAATATAGTTAAAATTGCATTTCATCAGTACTATTAGATTTTACAATCTGATCAACATTTTCAGTATATCTTTAAGGCATATATCACCCTGGACAGTGAACCCAAACATTAGAATATAGAGGTTAAAAGCTCAGATTTTTGGAATCAGTCTTGATTCTAATCCAGGCTTAACCATCTGCTAGCAATGTAACTCTGAGGGAGTGACTTAATCTTTCTAAACTTCAGTTTCACTTGTAAAATGAGAATAGCATCCATCTCAGAGTTGTTGTGAAGTTTAAATTAGATAACACACGTTAAGTGATTAGCATAGTGACTGGCATATGGTATGTGTTCAACAAATTGCAGCTGTTTTACAGAAAAATGTTGAATACTAGCTAGGCACTATACTAAGTTCTTTACCTGCATCATATCACAAAAATCTTCATAATAACCCAGATGTAGAAACTGTTATCTCAATTTCATATAAGAAGGAATGAAGGCTAATGTAAATGATCTTTAAAATGACTCTGTCAGGAGGGCAGCACATCTCTAAGCAATCCTACTTTGTAAAGGAGAAAACTGACCCACAGTTCTCAAAAGACCTGCTCACTTTCAAGAAGATAATGATTAGCAGAGCCAGATCAGAGCATACCCTGACTTTTACGTTAGTACCGCTTTCACTATCCCACATTGCCTCTGAAATAAGGCTAATATTGCTTTTTTCAACAAATCTATAATTCCAAATGTCCTAAATTGCTATTCCTAAATGAAATGTTTAAAAAAAGAATCTATTTTTTTAAAAGAACAAAGATTTTCTATTATATCTACTCCCCAAAAGTAAAGCATCGAAGGACTTTAAATCTGAAAATTTTGCTTAGATATTTCACAAAATTTCAAAATTTACATAGGAAAAAGTTGTTTCCCTACATCATTACTCAATGGTAAATACCAATTATCTTTCAAAAAAGGTACTGTCTCTCTCCTCCAACTAGAAATTGCAAGAAAGCAGGGGCTTTATCTGATTTGTTCACTGCATCACCTACAGTTATACACATAATACATTTTCAATAAATACTGGCTGAGTTGACAACTGTAAATTCAAATAAAATCTATGTAATTCTGTGCTGTATGTTACAGTATATGATGGCAAGGCATTAACTTGAGCCATATAGCACTGCAGCTATTCAACTACTTTTTACCTACAAAAGGGGCAATTTCATATGGTTTTTAAAAAGCTTTCTAGAGGATAATAGCATGAAGTAAAAAAGTGATTTTGTGAAAGCCAAGACAGAAATGGAGGAATTACAATTATATGGAAGTTGCCAAAGGTCCGGGTCCTATGTTGAGATTTCTCTCAAAAATCATCCATAACACTACCATACATTGTCAAAAATTAAGCTAGGCTTTTTTTTTTTTTTTTTTAATGAGACGGAGTCTCACTCTGTTGCCTGGGCTAGAGTGCAGTGGCATCAGCCTAGCTCATAGCAACCTCAAACTCCTAGGCTCAATCCAGCCTCCCGAGTAGCTGGGGCTACAGGCATGCGCCACCATGCCCAGCTAATTTTTTTCTATATATTTTTAGTTGGCCAATTAATTTCTTTCTATTTTAGTAGAGACAGGGTCTCACTCTTGCTCAGGCTGGTTTCAAACTCCTGACCTTGAGCGATTTGCCCGTCTCAGCCTCCCAGACTGCTAGGATTACAGGCGTGAGCCATCATGCCCGGCCTAAGCTACGTAGTTTTTAAAGAAGGTCATTATTCACATTTCTTTTGTATTTTAAAATTACGTCTTTGTGTTTACTATACATAGACACATGTGTAAATATACAAATGTCTTAATGATACAGACTGTATTTCTCTTTACTAGCTAATTCTGATTTCATGTAAATGTTCAAATAATTAGGCCCAATAATAACTATTAATAATAAATAATTCTAGTTTCTAGAGATCAGGTTAAAAAGCTAATCTGAACATATTAACTTCTCCAATAAACAGACATATTGAGCTAAAAAATTAACTAATATATAGGAACTCCACATTTATTTTCTTCATTAGAAACATACCTAACTTAAACAGGTATCCTAAACACACTTTTCTAAAAATGTAGATAATTGGAATTCCTTAACAATAATAGTGAAAACCACATTTTTTTTTTTTTTTTTTAAATGGGTTCTTGCTATGTTGCCCGAAGCTGGTCTCAAATTTCTGGCCTCAGGTGATCCTCTTGTCTTAGCCTCCCCCATAGCATAGCTGGGATGACAGGCACGAGCCACAGTGCCTGGCTCTGAAAACCGTATTTTAATCAGTGTTTTACTAATGGCCTTTTCTTTATATTTCCAAGACAAAAACCTAGATATACATGGGTTTACTAATGCCTCTTAAAAGAGAGAAAAAGAAAGAAATTTCAAAATATGTCCAAACAAATCTGCTTCACATTTCTGGAAATAAAAGAACCCTATCTAAACATAATTGTTTCTAAACACAATATATATAATAATATATAAGAATTAACATATAATTATATAAATATTACTAATATATAATATATAATTAATAAAATTATTACTTTTATAAAAAGTAATTTTATAAACAATTAACTTTTATAAAAAATTTTGTCCATCCAGACCTTAAGATCATATAACTAATACTCCAAACATCAGAACTTTTAAAAATATATAAAAAGAACATATCAGGGTTATAACAGATTTTAATATCCAATAAAATTTACATGATTAAATGGCTTTGTTTGGCATGTAAAGTATTCTACTTATATTATGTAATAAGCTAAGAAAGCAGTTTCCATGTTACATCAGGTGATTTTATCTTCTCATTTTTCATATGAAATGTGGCCTAAAAACTGCCATGAATGAGTAAGGGTAGCACATATCAGCAAGTTTCTTCCCAGGCTATCAAATATCACAAGTTCATGTTGTTCTTGATTGTGACCCCAAAACTGGCAGCATTTTCATTTCATCTACTCTATTCTTGTGTATTTGAAAAGCAGGTGTTATCCATCTACCACAGGAGCACTGTTCACCATGCCAGTTGAAGGAACCCAACTTTGCACTGCATTTTGGACAAAGAAGCTGAAATAAAGCAAATGTGTTACTTCATTCATTCACTTTTATACAAAACAAATAACTACCTTGGCAATACAGAATACAAAAACAGCTAAGCCATGCTCCGCACCTTAAGGAGTTTATAATCTAATCAGTGAGATGGAACACATTGGAAATTTACTGTAATAGAATGGTACACTATAATTATTGCATAAGAGGCATGTTTTATTCAGGGAGTTTAGAGGAGGAACAGATGAATTCCAGTTTAAGGGGAGAAAGGTGAAGTTTGAGATTAGATTAAGGAAGGTTCAATGGATGTGGCATATGCAAATGGCTTTCAAATCAGTTTATAATTAAGGTTTCACCTAAAATCATCATGGCTGAAGGACAGAAAAGCATGTCAGGATTCTCATGTTCTGTGACTGATATTGACAGCATATAAGTCAGATTTCTGGCTACTTAAAACTGTTATTCCAGTAAAACAGATAAATCCAAAGATACGTAACAAGTCAATTATATTTTCTTCTAATGTAGTTATAGCATTATTTGTTATGGCTAGCTCTTTAATTTGTGCATAGTATGAGGTAGGGGTTTTTATTTTTAATCTTGAGCTACAGAAAGTCTGGATATAAAACTCAAAAACCATAAATGAAAAAATGAACAGATTTGATTATATAAATATCTTAAATTTTAATATGACAAAATATATGGAAAAATTGAAATAAGCAACAGTCTAGAGAAAATTGCAATATATTAGACAAAGCATAAACATCTAGAATATATAAAGAGCTCCAACATATCAATAAGAAAAAGAACTCACAGAAAAATGGGCTAAAGATTTGAAAGCAATTTACAGGAAAATAAACTATAAATAGCTGGTAAATACATAAAGATGTTGGTCCTCTAGTAGTCATGAAAATTCAAATTAAACACTTTAAGATTGACATTTTTCACCCCACAGATTAACAGACTGACAAAACTTTACCAGCTCTATGGTATCTATCATGCTAAAGATATGAGGAAATGGGTACACGCGTTCAGTTAGTGAAAAGCAAATTATGGACGTTTTGATGTCAGGTTGGAATATTATTAATATTTATACATTCTTCAAGCCAGAAATTTCACTTCTAGGTATATAATCTATAGAGAAATTCAAATATGTATACAAGAAGTGTTACACAAATGTGATTTAGCATCTTTCAAAAAAATGTATTTAACTTGGGGTATAGGTGTATGTTTTCCAGGTTACATAAAAGCAGCAAGACAAAAGTACAAGCCATAAAAGAGAAAAACAGGTACATTGAATTTCATCAAAATTTAAAACTCTGTTACAAATAATGCTGTAAAGAATGTGAAGTAGGCTGGGCCTGGTGGCTCACGCCTATAATCCTAGCACTTTGGGAGGCTAAGGTGGGAGTATCCTTTGAACCCAGGAGTTTGAGAACAGACTGGGCAACATAGCCAAACCTAGGCTTAACAAAAAAAAAAATTGGAAAAATTAGCTGGGTGTGTTGGTGGCACAAGCCTGTAAGTCCTATCTACTTGAGAGCTGCATTCTGTAACAGAAAATGAAAAAGAATCTCATAGCAAACATACTAAATTAAAAGCTCAGGGAAAAAAAGAGAGAGACACATGAAGCCAACAGAGAAAAAGAAAGGAAAGAAATTTTAACTCTAAGTTATAAATCCTTGATTTACCCTGCTTGTTGCAAAGTTCAAATTCTGGAATTCAAATTCTGTTAAATAAATATGCTAATTCATTTAAAAAATATTAGTCTTATATTTAAAAAAATATAAACAATAGCCTTACTTAATAGGAATTTATTAACTTAGACCAGCGCTCTCAAGCAAAAGTAGTTCACTATTTTGAATCAGCTAATTTTTAAAAATACTTTATTTGATAGTCTTATCTAAACTAGAAAGATACAATCTTCAGAAAGAAAGGAGTTAATAAATGGACTAAAACACTAGTTAAGATATGGTTTAAAATGCAAGAAGGAATAAAATATAGATAATACCATAAAATTATAGAAAATAAAATGTGTTCTCACCTGTCCATTCATCACTCCCAACAAAGTGCATTCCATCCACTGTACAGGCTCAATGAAATAAGATGTACATGAAATACCATACATAGAATGTGGCTTCATTCTCTTGTGGACAAAGTCATGAATCCCATTTCCTTCTTCATGATCCAAAATACTAGATCTTCGAAACAAGGATCGCCTGCAACCCCCAAACAAACAAAAACATTAATGACTTCCAAAGGGAGAAAAAAAAATAGACAAAATGTGCAGAGGACAAAATAATATAGCATTGATTATGACACTGAAATTTGCAATAACCCCTACAATCTGATTACTTTTACTTTTAAGAATTTATTATTCTTAAAAACAGATTTGAATTAGAAATTTCTATATTATTCTATTAAACAAATCCTTCCCACAGAGATTTAAGAAAATAAAACTTTTAAGTACTTTTCAGTTACTGAGACAAGATAAAATTCTCCAGAGGATACAAAATATTTTACCTGCACTTTCTACATCTATAAAGAACCTGATCTGTCAATCCTTGTGAAATGGTGGTTGGGTCAACAGCAAAAAGTTCTTGTGGTAAATTCTGCAATTCTGTATGACATAATTAAAATGTATTTATTTGTCAAAATCAACTCTGCACTTTCAGTCAAAACTCAGTTAATGCCAAATTGAGGCAACAAATGCTACCCTTAGAAATTAAAAAAATCAAATTCCAGTGTTAAGAAATCAGGATGATGTAAAAGAGCATGTAACAGAGAAAATGGCCTGAAAAAAGGATAAAAACTTCTTCTGTCTCTTCCAAACCCCCTTACACTTTTTGAGAACTAAAACCTATGTCCCAGTGGTAGGGAGGGGCAGGAGTGGCCTTTGTTCTTGAGATGGCTCAAGATGAGATTAATCAGGATCATCCCCTTTAAAAGCTCAGAGCCTCAGGGACAAATGCCCAACTTTCAGTAACAAGCATACTGATTAAATCCTTGGATTCTTGGCACAGATTACCTGAGTTCAAATGCCAGCCCTGCCATTTACAAACCACATGACCCTGAATAAGTTATTTCCAAGGAAACAATAGTTTCTCAAGATTGCTGGAAGTGACATAATCTGTTCAGTGTCAGAGTAAATAACTTCTAAAAAGACCCCAGTGAACACTAGCAATTATTACTTACCTGGATACTTCTCTGTAACCTTTTGTAAACGATATTGCTTATAAATTGCACTAGAGGTATCCACTTCATTATCCATTGCCTCGTATAATTTCAGTTGCCACTCAAACCCCTCATTCATCCTGTAATGACAAAGAAATATAAAGTTCAATTTTCTTTAAATAAAATCACATCACAAAAGCAGAATTATTACTTTAACAAAGAACACACTTAGCCTCTGGTTTGATAGTCTGGAGATATCCATAGGCTTCTTCAAAGGTAACTTGGTCAGTCTTCATCAAAAAAGCAGTCACAATAGCGACACTTCGACTAAGTCCTGCATGACTGAAAAAGAGACCTTTGAGATAAACGGCAAATAGCAACAATTAAAAAAAAAAAAACCCAGCCCCCATTAATGGTAAAGCTCAGATCCACTGCATTTCTACTTCTCAAATAAACCCATTGCCTCTGAAATACTACCTATGTACAAAGAATTATTCCTTTATTTCCATGTCCCTCTTGCATTTTGAACTCTGTGAATGTATTACCTATTCAAAACTAATTACAGTAGTTTTTAAAAAATTTGTAAGGACTTCAGAACTAATCCAAACTCCTTTGCTCTTAGCACTCTAGGCCCTGGAGATCTGGTCTCAGACTTCTCTGGATTTTATCACTACCTTCTGCCCTTGTGTAAAATTTAGAACAAGTGCTGGCACACCAGTAAGTGCTCAATAAATTCAAATTATTGTTATTACCCTCTAATCCAACCAAGGACTACTTAGGGATTCCCAAATACCCACCAAAATTTTCTTTTTGTCTTGGCAGCAACCTACCCCATTTCTCCCCTAGGCAAGGATGGCCCAGGTGTCTTTTAGATTATAGCCAATTCCCCCTTTCATCAACCAACCCCCTCACCCCAAACAAAAACATTAAAAATAATATGCTCTTCCTCTGAAGTCTAAAAACCTTAAACCTTTGTTAATCTCTCTTCGTAAACACCTAGCATCCTAGTCTGTATTACAATCATCGGGTGGGTGTCTGGCTTCTCCCAGAGAGCTGTAAACTCCTTAGGGTGTCGGGACTTTGTCATTTATCGGATGACACCCCTTCCCACTCTCAAAACAACTCTAGCTGCAGAATAAACCAACCAAAACATGAACGAATGAAAGCATGCACGCCATCGGGGCTGGCCTCCAACCCCCTACCCTTTCTCGGACCCACGCCTCCAGCGGCAGGGAATGGGAAGAGGTTCTCCTGGTTTGACTGCCCCCCTCGTACTCCCCTGGTGACCTCGGAGAAAGGGGTGACGAGGGCAGACTCAATGCGAGGCGAGGCACTTCTCCCCACTGATCCGACCACTCACCAGTGCACCAACACCGCACGGTAGTTGTCGTGGGCCTGTGTGATGAAGGACACGCACCGGTCCAGATGGCTGAGCAGGTCGGTCTCGGGTTTGTCCAGCGCTGGCACAAAGAGGCTCCACAGATCCTCGATCTCAGCCCCCAACTTGAAGCTGGGCTCCGAGTCCACCGTCAGCACCGCTGAGATGCCCGCCGCCCTCAGCCGGTCTGGCTTCGCGACGGCCGCCGCCCCACCCAGGTACAGCCCTGGCGACACTTCCAGCATCTGCACGGGGCAGTCGGCCTCGCTTGCGCGCGGGGTCCGATGCTCGCAGCCATCGCTTGAGTCCTGAGTCTCCAACATGGCGGCGCCCGGAGACTGGGCTGCTGCAGGCCCTACCATCGAGAGGGCGGCGGCTAGAGCTTCCCTCCCCTGGGACACGCCCGAGTCAGCCGCTCAGCCGCTTCCGTGGGAGGACCACCGCGGTCACGGGAGAATGGGCTTACTGGGGAAGGGCGGAACTAAATCCCATTCGGAGCGGCCTTTCCACTCGTGTCCTCCTCTCTCCCCCCCCAAACTTGGTGGTAAAGGATACCCAAATACAGGGTTTCTCAGGCTTCTAGTATTGAGACTTTCAGGAAAGGGGCAGCAGGAGCAGATGAACTCGAATTTGAAATAAAGGTCCCACCAGTTGAGACAGCATCATTTCATCCATTTGAAGCAAAACATTTTTTTCAGTGCTTATAAAGCCATTTATATTTCTTCTCTTATTGGTTTTGCCCAGTTTTTATTGGGATATGAATCCTTTTCTTGTTGATGTTTACTGGTTTATATATTTTGAAGATACTAATTCCATGTCTTTTGTTTTTGAGACAGAGTCTCACTCTGTTGCCCCGGCTAAAGTGCCATGGCGTCAGCCTAGCTCACAGCAACCTCAAACTCCTGGGCTAAAGCAATCCTTCTGCTTCAGCCTTCCGAGTAGCTGGGACTACAGGCATGCGCCACCATGCCCGGCTAATTTTTTCTATATATTTTTAGTTGACCAGCTAATTTCTTTCTATTTTTAGTAAAGACGAGTCTCCCTCTTGCTCAGGCTGGTCTCGAACTCTTGAGCTCAAAGGACCTTCCTGCCTCCGCCTCCCAGAGTGCTAGGATTACAGGCGTGAGCCACCATGCCTGGCCAATCCCATGATTTTATATGTCAATGCCCTCCAGCCAAAGACCACGAGGAACCCACCTGTAGTTAAACAACCATGAACTATGGAGAATTTCAAGGCATCTCAGTAAGATGTTGGAGACAGGGAACTGGCAAGCACCACTTTGGACATTGCTTCTGGCATTGCTTTAGGCATTGTTTCCAGCATTGCTTTGGGCATTGCTGCAGGCATTGCCTGAGTCAGGAAGTCTCAAAACAAAGTTTCATACTACCCTGATCAAAACTAGATAGAGACAGGACAGGTTCCAACAGGTTAGAACCAAGATGGCAGAGAAATTGACCACTTATTGACCTTACAGCTTCATTATACAGTTCTTAAACTATTTGTAAGAAAACCTCCATCTTGTACCTGACGCCATGACACTTTGTTTGATCATATTTAGTCAGAAGGAGGACATCAATCTAATTCTGGGAAAATACCACCCCTTTCCAAGAAATAACATGAACATTCCCCCTCTTATTTAGCCTATAATTAACCTGTTGCTTAAATAGAGTGGCTAAAGGAACCATGGGGCAGGTTCTCCTCCACAGGAAGAACTAGCCTTTACTGCTGTGGTCCCCAACCCCCAGTACCAGTCTGTGGCTGTTAGAAACCAAGCCACAGAGCCCCCCTTCTACTCTCCCACACCTGTCCACCCCCATCCCTCCATCCTTGGAAAAATTGTCTTCCATGAAACTTCCGAAGAGGGGTGCACAGCAGAAGGTGAGCAGCTGAGTGAGGAGAGCTTCATCAGTATTTAGAGCTGCTTCCCATAGCATACGTCACCGCCTGAGGTCTGCCTCCTTCCCCCCAATTCCATTCGTGGAAAAATCATTTTCCCATGAAACCGGTCCCTGGTGCCAAAAAGGTTGGGGACCACTGCTATACTCTGTCTGTGGAGAGGATTTTCTATACTTTCTGAATAAAATTCCTTTTCGTTTTATAGTGTTGGCTTGCTTCTGAATTCTTTCTTGCACAAAGCCAAGGGCCCACTTGGACTTCAAGTAATTCCAGCATTGGGAGTCTCTCTCCTGTGTCATTAGGAAGATCCTATTATAGGATTTGGGCTTTTATTAGGTGATTTTGGAAAGGGTTTGAAGAAGCAGGGCTTGGCTCTAGATTGGATGCTGCCAGGAAGTGGGGGGTGATTCTATGATTGGTTATCAATAAATCTTATCTATAGAGAGGGTGGGCAAGAGAGATACTAAAACTGTAATTTGTCAAGAAGTAGCAATTATGGTACTGGCATAAAGGCTGCTACATAGACCAATGGAACAGAATAGAGAGCCCAAAAACAAACCCTCACATACATATGGTCAAATAGTCTTCAAGAAGGGTACCAAGACCACACAATGGGGAAAGAACAGTCTCCTCAACAAATGGTGCTGGGAAAACTAGATATCAACATGCAAAAGAATGAAGTTGGACCTTTACCTTTTATACCATATACAAAAAATAACTCAAAATTCATTAAAGACCTAAAAACATAAAACTCCTAAAAGAAGTTTCATGGCATTGGATTTGGCAATGATTTCTTAGGCATGATATCAAAAGCACAGGCAACAAAAGGAAAAATAGATGAATGGCACTACATCAAAATTTAAAACTTCTATACATGAAAGGAAACAATAGAGTGAAAAAGCAACCTATGGAATGGGAGAATGTGGGGGAAAAAAGGGAGGACAAAGGGAGAAGGGGACACGGGTGCGGCAGGCCCACGAGGAGGTCAGCTGCTCCTCCCCGTGGGGCCAGGTCCCTAAGATAGGGGTCGCCACAGAGGATAAGAAAATTGATAGGAAGTAGAGAGAATAAAAGAATACACAGAGACTAAGGTATAGTTTATAGTTTTATATAAAGAGATC